>CM034537.1:16102221-16202221 GCA_020002185.1 Paraescarpia echinospica | reverse complement strand
TCCATCAGTTTATGGTTCAAAAAGTTGAATAATAATCAGATGTTCATCCTAAGCACGGGACAGTGCTCGGGGAGGTAGGTGCATACGTTTATTCGAGGCTATATTTGGCAGAGATAGATTGGCAGATATATTTGGCAGAGATAGATCGTAGAAATTGGTGGTGCAGAAAAGTTGATAAACAAGTGGAATTACTGATTGATAAGTATTATTCTTGCCTTAATATCATTCATAAAGTTGCAGTAAACATATATTGAGTAGCAGTTGTGTTTAAAGTTAGTTAGTTAAAGTATTTTAGAACACCTTAGTATAGTGAGTGATAATAGGGTAACTTAGCCTTCGAAGAAGATTTACCAAACCTGATTATGTGGTAGAATATATAGGAGATAAAGTAACAACCACCAAACTACTTACATCAGATAATATCTGTGTAAGCCAGTACTTGCTATATATTTTGATTAATTAGCATTGTTTTTAAAATTAAGCAAGGGCGATAGTCGGGCGGCGTAACCTAATTAAGTAAATCAAGCAGCCTAACGTAACGTAATTGATTGTATTTAAATTAGGTCACTACCGGTAATGTTAGCGTTCGTGATAGAATAAATAGTCGGCTGTGTAATGGAAATCTGTAACATGAAGTGTGCTGTAGTACACAGGAAACAGTCTTTATAAAGACTAAGTTAGTTAAGATATTAAATAAATTCTGATAGGGATATGGCGCCTTGCAAGCGGCAAGTCAACGCAAAGCGACACTTAGTGTGCGATCACTGCCACAGCTGGGTAGATTTTGCATTGTCCGGCTGTGGGAAATCAGGGGCAGAAACCATGGAGGAAGGATTCACCTTTCAGTGCATTGGGTGTTGGAAGGTGGAGTGTCTGCAGAAGGAGATAGTTAGGTTGACAGATATTGTGAAGGGATTGGAGATGGGAATTAGAAAGGAGACAGGTCGAATGGAGAGAGATGACAGGGAGAGAGGTGAGAATACTGCAAGACTGAAGGAGAATAGCAGTGGCAAGAATACTGAGGAAAGGAGATTGAGAGGAGGGAAGGTGATTGGAGGGGAAGAAATTGCAAAATCGACGACAGAAAACGTGACAAGTGTGAAGGTGACAGGGGAGAAAGTGACCGTAGAGAAGGAGGGAGGGAAGATGGGACGGGAGAGGAGAGAAGAAAATGAGATGGGAGGAAAGATGAAGGGACGAAAGGAAGTGAGAGCAAATGTGATAGAAGAGAAGTCGATAAAAGGGATGCTGACAGGAGGAAAGGTGACAAGAGAAAAAGCGACAGGAAAGAATGGATCGGAAGAGAATGTGACAGGAAAGAAGACGACAGGGGGAAAGGACAACAACCAGACAGATGCAAACCGAAGAAGGAGCTACTCGAAGGCAGTTGTTGAGGGGGCAATGAGGAAAGAGAGGGTGTTTATGGGCGACTCCATTATAAAAAAGACGGACAAGACACTGAGCGTGGGGAAGGACGTCGTTGTTTGTCTACCGGGGGCTAGGATTGAACATGTGACTGACAGGATAGAGAAGGTATTGGGACATGGCAAGGGAGGGTCTATACTGGTACATGTAGAAACAAATAATGTTGACAGGGAGGGAACAACTGGGATACTACAGAAGTATAGACAGTTAGTGAGGAAGCTAAAGAAGACAAGAGTTGAACAGATAATTCTGTCAGGAATTTTGCCAGTAATGGGAGGAAGGGGGGCAACGTATAGAAACTGCAAGAGAATGGCGATCAATTGATAACTTGATAGAAATATTTTTTTCTCAGTTAAGAAAGATAGAAGGACTAGAGGACATGAAGTTACATTAGCAAAGGAGCAGAGTAGATTATATATAAGAAAGTTCTCATTTTCACAAAGGACTGTAAATGAATGGAACAGATTATCTGCTGATTGTGTGGGTGCTAGTAGCGTGAATATGTTATAAAAAAAAATCGACACATACCTCAGAAGGGCGGGATACACATAGATAAAAGGGTCGGACTCTCGATAAGCCAAAGGGCTTCCTTGTCCATCTGCCACCTAATTACTTCTCTGGATGGCAATCTTGTTAAATCTTGTTAAATCTTAATGTACAATATTATTGATTGGTCATATTCGTACTATTGTTATATAATATTCAACTACATATTGGCCATGTGTGCATTCAAGCCCAAATATATGTAAACAGAAATATATATACATACAACAATTGAGAAATGAACATATTCGCTTGGTTAACTAAACACGATTTTGTTCAAAATAAATTTGACTTTCATAAATACTGTTTAGAAATTTTGTGATATCATTATATGAAATAAAATAATCATTGTTGAAATAACATTTGGTCTGGGTTCAAGAGCTGTCAACTATAATATGTATGCATGTATGTATATATGTATATATATATATATATATACATACATATATGCATACACACATACATACATACATACATATATACATACATACATACATACATTCATACATACATATACGTACACACATACACACATACATACATACATACACACATATATACATACATACATACATACATACACATACATACCTCTGTATATGACCTGCGTGGAAAGAGTTATTAATTCATGTGTTACTTTACCAGTTCCATCATCATCAAGAGCACTAGCAATACGCAGTTATCTGTGCGAATGAAGACTGGTACCACGGGTTCGAGCGCAAATGTTGTTGTTGCAACGGTAGGATACTTATCTACGTTATATTAATATACTCAATTCAATTGTCGTTTAGTTGAAATGACGTATACGCTTGGGCCTATTTCCTGTGCGCTTAAGCCACACCGATTCTATAGTTAAGAATTAACAGCTATGTCCTTTGATGAGAACAACTAACCATTTGCAGCTCCAATCGAAAAACGTTAATTGATAGTAATTTATTAGAACAGCAGCTCTTAGCCTGTTTAGGCTGCGACCCAAATTCTTGTCGCGAGATTTGCTTAGCGACCCATGCCTTCAGACAGTTAATCTGATAAAATAAATAATTATAAAATAAATAGACATAACGTAAATAAATTACAAATGAGAACACGCTGTTCATTGGTTTATCGACGAAGAAAGAGGGCAACTCTTGCACATTTTTCAGAGGTGCCACGTTTACCCCTTCAGCGGTAGAACGTAGTTTTTCTTCATGTTTGGAATAATATTATGCCTATATCTGCCGCCAGACTGATATTTCACAGTTTAAAAAGGAATCACAAATTTTCAGCCCAATTATACAGCCTAGCCAACAGTTCAGGTGGAAATGCTTCACAAAAAGCGGTAGCTCTACATTTTGTGAAGAACTACTTGGAGAGAGACAAGGAGTGATGGGGAATACAGAGTTAAGATAAGGGTATGACAACCGAAAAGAATGTCCGGAAAAAAATGGCACGAGACGAAGACCCCTCGGCCAAACAGTAACTGAATGTCAAATGTGAAGGTGTGTTACCGAATGTATGCGTCACGTTAGAGATTATGATCACAACAGCGACTAGACGTGAAAACTCCTTCGGTAAGATGATGGTAATCCTTACATATCTGCGAACGCCTGTGGAACAAGATCGCCTCAGTCACTTGATCCTGCTCAAGATAGAGAGGGCGACTGTACAACAAATAAGCTTCGAGCAGGTGAATGACATGTTTACAACAATCAAAGCATGAAAACCGGTCTTGGTGTGAAATACCTCTTTGGTGCGCATACGTATTTGTGTTTGTAAAAGCCTTCATTGTTTATTATTGATTCATTTTTTGTTTTTACCACGAACAGTTGACAGTTTATATCGAATAAAAAGTTAACTGTTTTTGGTGTTCACTTAGGCCTAAGTACGCCTAGTCTATTGGCAATAAAACAAAGTTTAGTTATTGCAAAAGTGTAACGCAGTTTCTGATTTGAGGCAATACAAAAACAATATAGACGTCCAATGGTTTTCACCGTTACATTCCGGGTACAAATGCGACCAAAGCGCGTCATAATTGGGTCAACGCCAAATAAAATATAATCACTTAGTGACCAAGCATAGGGGTCGTGACCATATATGGATCATTCGCCTCTCACATTAGCCAGTTTCAGCTATACGTGTTTGCTGTACTCTTTTTAGGTGTTTCTTTTGTTTCCTATTAACTGATGTCGACGTTACCACATGCCAGATATGCAACATCACAGTATTACGTTTAGGTTTTCTTTGTTTTAACAGCCGTCACAGATAAATGACTTTGTACACGTCGCCGTGACCTTCTCTACGTCTTCGAACCTAATGAGAGTCTACATTAACGGGGTCCTGAATGGGCAGATGTCCACACAAGGTAACGCTGTTTGTAGACGCACCGTGCCCTTTGCAATACAACATTCTATAAGTTCGCGCAGTATTGCATGATACAGCCAGTATATCAAACTATACTAACATGTCTTTAATATGTTTTTATTGTAGACAACTACACAAACACGTATTTTATGGATCCACCAACTAAATTTATCCGTTACGTCACGGTTTGCCTACGTCACTATCAAAATTATGCGCACAAATTCCGTCAAGCTATGCCTTTGCCAACACTGTTGGTAACGGTTATATATATGAATTATATAACTACTGCTGAATCACATATCATAAATCAAAAATGTCCTCATATAGTTATCACTTTGAAAACTTTGTCATTTAAAAATAAATCTTTTGGGGGCCAACATTTTAAAACACTATACGACGGAATGCACGAACGCACTATGTGTTCGGTATCCATTTTTTAACGGATTGACGGACATTTTGCTAGGCTACAGGTCATGTGACGAATATGTCAATTACGTTATTGTTTTCAGTTTGAGCGACAACTTTTTTACGGCAGATCGTTACGACATTAATATTTATTAATATTGTATACCATTTCTATATGACTTATGCGAAATGTGTGTTACTATTTTGATCTTTCATATAAGTATACATCATAAAATACATAATTTGGTGATGAAATAAGATAATACAGTTTACAATGTATATTTTGTTGAAAAAAAATTGATAAATCTTGTGAAACTGCACCCTTGTTGAGGCTCACAAAATCCCTCCAACTGCAACCCCCGATGCTCACCAAAAATCTCCAACTGCACCTCCTGCACCACCCATCGCGAAATATTGGGGGAATAAACAAATTTCCAACAGCCTATCCAACACAATTGAGCCCCCAGGCCCCCTGATTCCGAGTTCTGATTCACCAACAAAGCCAACCAGTAACAATATACCTAGCATTGTTTGCCATACTTACAGGTAAAATCAAGCCTCTGCCTGGCCCTATAGTAATAGGCAGCAGTAGTTGTAACAACCCTGTTCAGACCAACTTCAGAGGGTACATGGACTCGGTAAGTAGCCGTTTTTATGCCTTGAAGATGTTTCATTAACGAAGACACACACACGTGTGCATTCAACGTTTAGCCACATATATATATATATATATATAGTAATATTTAATATATATATTAAATATTATTTTATATATATATATATGTATATATTATATATATATATATCTGGCTAAACGTTGAATGCACACGTGTGTGTGTCTTCAGTTAAAACGGGAGCTTATCAACTTATTTTCATGCATAACATATATATATATATACTATGTTATGCATGAAAATAAGTTGATAAGTTGCACCCGTTTTAAATGAATAATGGCTTGACAACAGTATGTAGTAACTATGTTATATTATGTAGCAGTAGAATAAAGGATGTGTCCGCTTACGCTCTGTTTGCAATAAATATTGTCAACTGAAATCCAGTTGTCTTGGAACAATGCATAATTGTACGTTTAATTCAGAAAATTATAAAATTATCTAACATAAATTATAACATGCTTGTATCACCGTGGTCCTGTCTTTCCAGACCATATTTGTCGTTTGCACGAAGTTTGCCGATGAACGATAACATTTCCCTTTGTTTAATGATTGATTAATGATGGTAGCCATAACAACAACGACAGAAGTGTGCCTTTTAGCGTGCGAACGGCTTGAGTGAAAGCCATTTAAGTCAATCAGAGCCAATATTGGCCAGATTAGGTTTTTCGATGAGAGACAGACATACAGACAGACAGGCAGGCAGACAGGCAGACAGGCAGACAAACAAATTTATTTTGACCATAAATGTACACATTTAAATAATTAACATAAATGTAAATCTTAAGGAGAACCAGTGTAATTTGAGCCACTTACATTATTTAATTAATACTTATCCATTACAGTTGGTTCACTACCAGTTGTGCTAATGATAATCATTGGTGTGGGCCCCTAGACTAGACTTTGAATTATTAGTTAATCTGGTGGCCAGCTGGTCTCATGTAAAGTCCACTTGTTTTATCAATTGTAATTACCCGTCTTGGCCAGTCATCTGCCAGTCTTGAAGAGGGGCAGACGGATCTCTGGCTTAGCCCCTGCCGCCACCTAATACCGCTGTAGCATAAAATACTGCAGTTAGTTAGCACCAAATATGTGTTTTGGCAGTTTGTAGAAATTTATGCTGAATACAACTTAATTTGTTGCCTAACATAAATATTTCCACGTGTATCCTTCTTCAAAATGTTTCAGATGAGCAACATTCTAATAATTTTACACCCATCCCATCGCCAATATTCATAATAACGCTTGAAGATCTCGATTAGATTCATATTTTGACAACTTAACTGGCCTACATTATTAGCAGTATCCGCCGGGTAGGTAATCCCCTGGGTTGAGGCATAAGTTTGGTGCTTAGGGTTATTACGATGAACCTAGTTTGGGCCATTTAAGTAAACTATTATGTATATTTTTTAGAATAGGGCAGCGTATTCCCTTACACAGCGAACTTCTATTTCCGGACATTTGAGGACCGGTACTGCATTATTTAACAACTGCTCTATTTTATGCTACACCGCTACCGAACATAATATGGTAAGAAAATGCCCTCTTTGCATTCTTTCAGGTCAGTTTCGCTCGGTATGAGCTCACGGCTGCTGAGGTCAGCGTTTTGTACAACTCGGGAGGAAGCTGCATCGGCGAATAAACTAGACGGCAACAGCAGAACGGCTGCGGATACTTATTCCAGAAGCATTTACTTAGCATTTTGCTCTCTTTATGCCATCCCGCACCAACTGCAAGAATTACAACCATTGCAACATGCTTGCATAAGCCAGCAATCGTTATTAAACATATATTTCCGTAGGTTTACTGATTGTATACTTTTATCGTAGAAATCCTAAATTTTGTGTAAACAGGAATTATTGTCTGTGAAAGGTGTCCTTGCGCTCGTAATTGATAGACAAAATATTATACTTGAGCTTTGCTTTAAATGGAACAGGAAATGTCACAATAAAAATGCAGACGTCATTGTGTGATACGCATTGTTTACAATGTTGGTTAATTTGAAAAGTAGAAAGGACAGCCACGAAACCCTCTACGCCATAAAGGTGTTCATCAACCATCACACTGCACTGGCGTCGGAACGAAACTAATATTGACGGGGCTGAGTCCGCAGCATCAGTTTAGCACTCCTCCGCTGTTGGTTTGGTCAGCGACATGGCATTTGTCCCTTCAGGCCGGCCAAAAAACCACCTTTGCGCTCACAAAACACATCAAATTCCATAAAATAAAATGCACCCGGTCCCTAAATACTGGGGGGGGGGGTGGCGAATCCTATCTGCTATATGCAGCTCCCCACCAAACATATTCAGCACCCTCCCCCCGGTGTCGACTCATGTGCACTCTACTGGATATAACAGTGGCGCCACATGGTTGACTGGGCGCACGTCACAAGCGGCTATATATAGGCAATATAAAGCCGGTTTTATATTAATTACAAACGGTTAGGCATTGCACACATATACAAAATATTATTTCACAGACATATAAGTTTACCGATGCTTGTGAAAATGATACAGGACTTCACTAATTACATCCACATAACAAACGTAATAACCCGACCATCGAACGCTCAACGACGAGTCGTTCCATCAGTAGGAAACACGTATTGTAAATACAGGTAAGTTCTTATGTATCGCACTATCCAGTCCTCAGGACTGCCCAAAGCGCTTTAGACTTTACTCTCCGACATACCTGTTCAACCGGACACCATCTCGACCTCTCTTGGAAGCATTCAGCCACGCTGCAATTAATGCGCGAAGACTATTTGCACACAATTATTCACCACCAGGTACTCGTTCATACAGCTGAGTGAACTGGAGCAATGTCGAGTGAACGAACTTGCCGAAGGTTCGAAACGGTTCGAAAAATGACGCCACTGATATGATTGACGATCCAGAATGCGGGGTGTTTTAAACTGCAATAACTTGTATAAATTGTAGACATCGTCATTATTTTTACGATTACACATACCAGTATATCTTATTACAACTACAAGAAGCAACACACATTATGTTAGATCTGGAATGACAAACATCTATTGTAGAGCTCACTATAAGTATTAAAACGATAGCATACACGCGCTTCGATCAACAACAAGAACCCACTGAAAAACAGATATAGTTATAGTATCTAACTCAGAGACGTCATATATGCCTAAGTATATGAGATAATGACATACATCTCTAGTTTAGCATAACCTTGGTTTTATAACTTGTCAACACACTAGCTAATATCGGAAAATATGTACTACTGTACCAAGAATTATTAAGGTCAAACTATTGTATTTTGCTTTGTGTTGATCTGAAGGTTGGAGTCTTACAAAACAGATGGATGCTAGAATAGATCGAAGCTAACACTTATCGGCACATCACTGGATATAACATGGCACGGCCAAAAACTCACACACACACACACACACACACACACACACACACACACACACACACACACACACACACACACACACACACACACACACACACACACACACACACACACACACACACACACACACACACACACACACGATCTCGTATCTGAACAGTATGTGAGTTTTTTGAGTGCCTTTCTCGTATTTGAGATGATTGATTGATTGGTGAATCACTGTCCACCAGCGGGCACCATTATGAGACAAGGTTTGTAACGATGTTCATGAAATAACTATTAAACGCCATATATACAAACATAAAACACATATACGCACGTACAAACATAATGCATACGTACATAAATGTACGCATGAATACATACACGCACTTGTGCACGCACGCTGGGAAAACACACGCACGCACCCACATCCCTACACACGCACACCTACACGCACGCACGCGCGCGCGCGCACACACACACACACACACACACACACACACACACACACACACACACACAACTGCACAGTGATTTGCAAATGCGGTGGCCGTGAGCAGGATGTACGAACAGTTTGGAATCCTTGCGTGACTGTATGAACCGCTCCGGCCGTACCGGAAATGGCCGGACCACTTTTTCCAAAAACGTTGATCTTGGTCGGGATCTGCTCCCCGGTTTGACCAATACGTCAAAGCGTTGCGAACTACATTTTTTATCAAAATATAAATACCGAGTCCATGGCGTGTTTTTTTAACATACACTACAGCCCTTTCGCTTGCCTCCTCGATACTGCCCCAATCCTGCCTGATCACAAGTTATCAGCCCATTGCACTCTTCATATATATTTGGAATTTTTATGGGTGGTGTTCTCCTAAATTTATTCCTTGTCGACAGTGGTGAGACTAACCTTGGTTCCGTTCCTCGATTTAAGTTGTTTTCTTTTTCTTATTTTCTCTCACTTATTTTGCACTACTTTTTCCACCAACTGTCTCCATTCCCTCTTCTTTTGCTCTCGTTCTCTACTCCTCTCCCAATCCTTCCAAGTCTCTCTTTACGCAGTCTTTGCCAGCCGTTCTCCTCCCATTCTCTCCACATAACCAGCCCACTTCAGTCGACTCCTCACCAACTTCTTCTTAAAGCTTTCTTTTACGCCAACCTCCTCCCTCAATTCCTCCATTCTTCGTTTGTCAGTTCTTCTCACTCCCGCAATTCGTCTTACCCAGTTGTTTTCACAAACATGCACACTCGTGTTACTCCATCAGTGCCATCGCGTCTATGCCATACCGATAAGCCGGGGTAACACACGAACAGAGCACCTTTCCTTTGAGTTTACGCGATAATGCGCCTGTCTCCCATCACATCTTCAACTTTCCTCCAAGCGTTTGCCCCTGCTTTTATCCTCCTGCTAATTTCGGTGTCTGGGTTACCGTCCCCCCATATCTTATAACGGGCAGCAGTGTATGTTAAGCATAAAGGGCTGAGTCATGAGAGGGCACTTTCAGTGGTAAAAAGGCAAACGTTCTTAGAAATTGCATTTCATAGAGAGGAAAATCCTGATTTCGTTCTAATAAATAGGCAGCTAGTTATACACTTTTGTAGTCAAAAGAACAAATTAGGTACTACACTAGGACATAATGTTGGAGGTTAAATAGTACGATGGTTGTGATACCTTTTTTAGTTATCTGGTCGCGCCTAACTGGCTGCACCGAATGTAGTCCTTGGATCATCGTTGATTTTTGCCACTTTTACGGAGTTGACACCGTTACCAATTTACACATAGTTTTATGAACATACCAGGCATTCGTTTGACTGCTTTTTACGGCAAGTAGTGGCGCCTTTTTATGATTTGATGACTTTTTAAGTTGGCTGTTTGCACCTGTGTGACACTACCATGCTGGTGCGGTCATGCACAACCACTGAGGTTTACAAATAAAGTGTGGTCAAGTCAAGCATGACGACATTCACCGCAGAAACACCCGCCTCAACAATACTGCCTAGAGAGCGGCGTGTAATGCAGGGGTGGCACTCCACCGATCCACCCACCGGGGGTGCCGTGGGGGTACGCACAAGCAACGGCATATACCGGTAATTACAACAACACGACCGGTAATCTTTACCAAGCCGAATAGTATGATCAGACCATCGACGGTCAACTTGTCTGCTGCACTCCTGAACGCTCGATCTGTCCGAAATAAAGCCACCACCATTAAAGAATTTGTAACAACTCATGATATTGATATACTTGCGATTACAGAGACTTGGTTGAAGAAGTCTAGCGACAAACCAGTAATTGCGGAATTAACGCCGACTAGTTACATCTGTATCAACGGACCACGTGTTACGGGTCGGGGAGGAGATGTGGCCATCTTACACAGAAACACAATATCGTCCAAGTTAATTCCTTCATCGAACTATGTTTCATTTGAACTGATGGCCTTGCAGTTCACTAGTGACATTTCCAGGACATTTAACTTGTACGCGTTATATCGCCCACCGCCCTCTACAAAGACTGTGTTTTACATGGAACTTGAGCAGCTTTTTACAGAGCTGTCATTGTGTGTGATTCCTTCCTGCATTGTCGGTGATTTTAACATTAAATATGATGTTGAAACTGAAAAAGGACCACTACTTGAGCTACTCAATTCTAATCAATCCAGCTGGTCACACACAGGATTTCGCAATTACGCACAATGACGACAATCTTGTCACCGCTGTGCAAGTCGTTCCGTTATCAATATGTGATCATCACGTCGTGCGCTGTATCATTGATGCCAGTAGACCACCCAACACATCAACATAAATACGCAAGAGTAACTACCGTTCGTCTGACGCTGACACATTCAACCACGACGTAAGAACAACATGTGATTTGCTAGCCGCTGCTGCATTAACATCAAACGCAGTGGAACTTGTGTCACGCTACAACACTGACTTAATGAAAGTCATAGACAAGCACGCGCCTGTGCGCCCGACTATCGTCCGAGGCCACAAACCCAATCCGTGGTGTAACAGTGACATTGGCGATGCGAGAAGACAAAGGCGTAATATGGAGTTGTTGTGGAGGCGTTCGAAACTGGAAGTCCATCGCCAAATGTTTTTTGCTGCACGCGATGAATGCAATAACATTATATTTCACAAAGACGAAGTACTACCAGGACAAGTTGATAAATGCTGACAACAAAAACCTCTTTAAAATCGTCAGTTCTCTCAGTGTGAAACCACCACTTGCGTACCCAGAACATACCTGCACATTTGATTGCTGCAATGCATTTTCCGTCTATTTTGAAACTAAGGTTGTGGGAATTCGCAGTGAGTTACACGTTGCCCGACAGCGCATCACGCCGCCGCACGAACCGCGTTGTTACGTGACGCCGATTGATAATTTCACACCAACAACAGTTTGTGAAGTAACAAAAGTGTAAAACGTCTATACTTGATCCTCTGTCCTCTGATCATGTAATGCAGAACATTGACACACTTGCTATCACTGCTGCCAGTATAACAAACGCGTGCCTAACGGAAGGAGCAATGCCGCATGAATTGAAGCGTGCTCTGGTGCACCCATTATTAAAGAAACCATACCTGTGCAAAGACACGATAAGCAACTACCGCCAAGTCAGCCATCTATTTCGCAACTCTCTAAGATAATTGAAAAGGTGGTGACCATCAGACTGAACACTCACGTGGTCAACCAAGCACTGACTGATCCTCTTCAATCTGAATACAAACGACACAATTCAACGGAGACCGCCCTACTTTGTGTGGTAAACGAAATTAGGACGGCCCTGGACCGTAGACAAGGCACTGTCGTCATGCTCATTGACTTAAGCGCTGCTTTCGATACGATCGACCACACAATACTTCTCAATCGTCTTCAACGGCGCTATGGCCTCGCCGGAGTTGTATTACGCTGGGTTGAGTCGTACCTTTGCGATCGCAGGCAAAATGTTGTTGTCGGTAGCGCAACTTCAAGCGAAACGACTCTGCACATTGGTGTGCCGCAAGGATCAGTGTTATGTCCACTACTGTTTTCTTTATATGTGCAGCCGATGGGTGACATCATTCGTAACCACAATTTGATAATATCACCATTATGCCGATGACTTACAATTGTTATGTAATTTTGACCTAATATCATTTCTGTTACTATCGCTGTGCATCGTGTCAAGCAGTGCATCGACGACATCAAATGCTGGATGACGTTCAACTACTTGCTGATGAATGATGCAAAAACCGAGGTTCTACCGGTTTTACCCAGATCGGCATCTGATTTGGTGCTGGACTGCGTGTGCGTGTTGGATCTGAAGTCGTTTATGCCACCGAATGTGTGAGAGATCTTGGTGTCTACTTAGATAAACATCTTGACATGACGTTGCAGGTTTCTCGTACCATTAGTACCTGTTCACTGCATTTACGTAACATCGGACAAATTCATCGTTACCTGCCACAGTCGACAGCAGAACGTGTTGTAAATGCAATGATAACACCAAGCTTAGATTATTGCAATTCGCTTCTGTTTGACACTTCTGCCAAGAACATCGGCAGGCTGCAACGACTGCAGAATGCTGCTGTTCGTCTAAAAACTCGGCGTGCGCGATACTACAGTGCGTTACCACTACTGCGCCAACTCCACTGGCTGCCTGTCCAGCAACGGATTACCTACAAGATGGCAGAACTTACATATAAGGCGTTAAATGCTGAACTCTCGCCATCATAGATGCAGTCACTTGTGTCAGTTTACAAACCTGCCAAACATTCGTTCTGCTGAGGGTAACAATCTCGTCATTGCGAGAGTCCGAACCAAAGCTGGCGAATGCGCATTCGTCCACGGTGCCGCTACAATATGGAATGGTCTACCAACTACTGTTACTTCCAAAACCTCCCTGCAATCCTTCAAGGTAGTCTTAAAAACCCACCTTTTCATTACGGAGTACACTGCTTGAAAGACCACAAAAACATTTTTTATTCTAAGTTATTCAAATTTTTATCTTTATCTTTTTAACAGCCGAAAAAACATTTTAAGTACTTACTTTATCATGAGATTTGTTTTCTTTTTAATCTACTGATGTTTACACAGCATTACTATCTTAATTTGTTTATTTTATATTTAAATTTGTTTAATTTTTACTATTTATATTTTAGTTTTATGTAAAGCGATATGAACGTTATGGATATGGCGCTATATAAAATAAAGATTATTATTATTATTAGTTGTAAAAAATAATATGCTGGAACAAAAATAGCATTTTGGTGTTAAAATAACGACATTTCTTCTTAAAAGGACACATGACTGGCACGTTCCAAATTTGCACTTTAATTACAAAATATCTCACTGCAAAACAGTAAAATGGGAAAGCATGCTCTTAGTTTAGTTCGTCAAATGAATTCATTAGATCGATTAATTCGTCAGCTTAACTAAATGTTCACCTGAATAAACTGTGACCAGTTTAATTAATACAACTGCATGATTAATCAAGTGCACTTTTGTCCTGCGGGCAGTTTAGAGAAGCGCAGACGGGGCAGTTGTCCAGACACTTCCACAAAATATTGTTTTGATTGGAGCTTCCATAAAGATTTGTTGGGTTATCCAGTTGGCATTGGGGTCAACTCATTTTAAGCTGTTAAAACATGTGCCATTATGTGGCAAACTAATTGATCGTTAAGCTATACAGGTAATTTGTAATAAAATTGATAGAAGATGCAGACTTGTGTTCTAAATGAAAAATGTATTTTACAGTGATGCCTCTACTATAATAGATTCGGAGGAGTGCGAACTATATATATATGCTATTGATGCCAGGTCAATAGCAGCCCACGGCTCTCGGCAGTTCTCAATCTGCCGTGCTATTGTCACAAAACCATAAGCCTTAACAGTCTACGTTCCGATATCAAAACTATCCCCACGTACGCCCAAAACACTACCCAATTCCAAAACACTATCGTCAGTGTATCTTACCAGCCAATTATATTAGTCACCTTTGGGAATCATCGTATACACTTGGGTCAAGTTCGTATTCGTTGCAGCCAATTAGGCAACGGAAATAAATAGTTAGTGTGAAATGACAAATACTAATTATGTTTAATGCCATTATTATAATTAGTTATAGTTTAAGTCAGTTGAGGTTGGGTTTGGTAATAGCTGAGGTTATTTATGGTTAGGGTTAAGTTGCCAACGATTACATCGACGAATTAGTATGTCAAAATTATGTTTCACTTTTCTAACCTAGATCTATCCCGCCAATAATTACACTAACTAATTATTATATGATTAAACGTATTAAGTTGCAGTGGTGTATCTATGAACTCTCAAAGCGATACTTGAGCCTCGAGTCTATCTCTACAGCTATTAATTCCCCACAATATTTGGAATATGTGCACATCCTCCGGACGTCCCCCCAGACGATCCCGCCGCCAACGATAAAACAATTTAAAAAAATATAGAATGGCGCTACTCGCTCTCGTGCACTCCATGAACTTTTCGACGACACAACGAGGTTTATTAATAACATCAGTCTGGTGTCAATAGCTTCATTTTAATCGTTATGTAACCATTATTACTAATATACCCTACATCATGCAGTTTCATCGCTTGCCCGAAGACTCCAGACTTCTTATCGTCTTGCGAGATGTACTTTATGGATTGCCTCAAACATATAGAAACTGAAAAATCGGGAAAAGATTGTAGTATAGGGATAATGTTTTTAACTTAACAGAGAGAGAGAGAGAGAGAGAGAGAGAGTGAGAGAGAGAGAGAGAGAGAGAGAGAGACTCGTTCACTTCTTAGTGGTGACTTTGTAAGTTTGTATGCCGAAAACTTTCAATACTGGCAGGCGCCACCTGGACACTTTCGCCGGTGACTTTTGCACATTAGAGTCTACTTGATGAAACGGCGGCGAGTTTTTGCATCTGGAGAACCCGATAGGTGTCACCACTATTTCTTTGAACACATTCCAGGCTACTTACAGGTAAGGGTCGGTATATAGAGGTGCCAACTACTGCTACAGCGGCAGCGGGTATATATCTACCGCTCCTCATGTTGTGACGGCAATAGGATGATCTCTCGCCACGAGCATCACGCTGCAGTCGCTAGGGGAATGCGTGCGGAATTGGCAACCACTCCTTTTTTTGTATGGGTGTACAGCTAGAATGAGCTTTGAAGATGGGACTGCGAATAAACGTGTACACGTAATATCAACAGGTGCAATAATATAATTTCAAAGTTACAATGCTACAATGGTAATCGGAAAAATTCACTGTCAATCATATATACACTGCATGATATTCCAACAAAACATTACGGATGATGTGTGAAGAGCTTCAGTAGACTGGATGGACGAAATGTTTAATCTTGTTAAACTACTTCTTAGTCAATTTACCAATTTTCTTTTGTAACATTTCGACCGCGTTCAGTGGATTTCTTGAGACGACTACCGATACGGTAATACTCTGCGCTCTGCCCAGCAATACGAATCGGGATGAGGGCTGGTTCCGACTATCACATGTCTAGGACGACCTCCCGAAGAGCCACCCAGGTCGCGGTCGGGAGGAGAAGCACACTGGTGAAGGCATTGATGAGTATTACGTCGCCATCTAGCGGTGGTCGCCTGAAGAACACCATTGCAAGCGGCCGAGACAAAAAAGATAAATTGACTGTGATAAACGTAAATAGAATAACGACATTAGATCACACATCAACTAAACTGTACACAACCGACACGACAACGACAGACTATCCAAGCATAGTCCGCTTGCGTCCGCGCATTCGTATCTCGTCTAGCTTACTCATAACATCCGCCGCACCTTTACCGTATCCTAACTTGTAATGCTCCAGTATCACACTGAACAGGCTCTCTGTGTTGGGGTGCGTGCTGAGAAACGCGCGTTCCAGCACGTACAAGTCAACACCTTTGTCCTCGGCCAGTCCCTCCTTGTAGCCGAGACCAAAGTCAATGAGCACGAGCCGGTATCCGTCCAACGTGTCTTCCCCGGCATCTGGGGCGTCCTTGGGGAGCCGACTGAGGAGCATGTTGGACGTGGTGAGGTCGCCGTGGATGATGTCGTGACTGTGCATCAGGCCGACGGTGGTTCCGATCTTCTCGGCGAGCGGCCTCAGCGTTTCCACGTGCTCGGCGGCGCGTGACCGCTCCAGGTCGGTGATGTACTCACGCACCGTCACGCTCGCCGGAACATGCTCCATGAAGATGCGATGGCGCTCCATGTCGACGAAGTACACCGTCGGTGTACAGATACCTGTAACGTAATTAGCACCATTTTCCTATGAGTTGATTTGACATATCAAATTATCCATGTCAGGTTCCAGGCATGAGTAACTGAGATTATTTCTACAATAACAGAAATAATGAAATTATTACTGTTGAGATAAATAATTGTGGACAACAACACCTCTCTGCGATGGTAACTCAAGCAATGTAGACTGTAGAGTATGGAGGTAGTGGTGGGGTTAGTGCTACACTTGGATATTTAATCTACAATTATCATAAAACAATACGGTTCTCTGTTTGTCTATTTGTTGACACATATCCCCGTTAGCTTTGCATGGGGCTGAAATGTTGTACGTGGTGTAGTGGGCCCATTTGGATGATTTGTAGATTTATAATTTTTTTTAAATTCTTTTGCGGTAGTGGGGATCTTGGGGGTCACACTTTAAAAATGACACTTATCTCAGTTTTGCATGTATATGGCTGACATTTTGTGTGGGATATAGCGGGTCCATTGGGGTGGTTTGTAGATTTAAGATGTTTTTAATTCGTCTGGGGGAGTAGATCTCGATGGTCAAAATAGCAAGTTTTAGCACAGGTGGTTGCTGCCAAATTATATTTTTTATTTGTGTCATTATTAAAAATAATAATGTCACCTACAATTATATCACTAGACATACCCAGGAATGTTTATGTGGCTTAAATAAAAAAATACTTATGACTGCCTTTTTCCCGGGGTAACTCGGCTAGTATTAAAAACAAATTATGTGATGCTCCTATGGACTATGACATTTATTTACACTAGCTTACACCTATCCGTGGAGCAACACACCACAGTCATCAGTTGTCACCATTACAACAAAATATTTTTATTTTAAACCAGTTCACAGTAGCATTATCTGGAGGTTATCTAATAACTCAAGTTTCCACATTTCCCCAATAGGTAGCACCACAAATATGTAACATAAGTAAATAACACAAAATAACAATTTTTAAAAAAGATTCCCAATTGACATATCAGAGACCACTGGTCGTAAGAAGCAAATTACACTGTAACACCGAAAGAAGCAAGTTGAAACTGGTACCTGGGAGGAGATCAACTTAAAATGCGTGGGAGCATATTAACATATTAATTTACTGTTCGTATAAGTTACATTTATAACATTTATCTGAATAAAATCAGTATTTGCATATCTTGTTTATAATTGTACATCTGACATTTAATTTCTTTATGTTTGCCATAAAGATAGCACGTTATTTTTGTATTAACAATTCAAACCAGGGTACCATGCATTTTCATAGCATTGTACATATTGGCCATTCTTGTGGCAAATTAAAAAAAAACAAGTTTTAATGAATAATGAAGCGGTGTTTCCACCGCATGTTTAAACTAACATTTGCACAGTTTGTAAAGTGCTAGATGCTTCCTTTGTTTCTTGTGACTGATGTTACAATGTAGGTTTCACTGTGATTGATGTTACATGTGACGGACATTACAATATTAACTGTCTCAATGAATTCCATACTTACAAATGAATTCCATACTTACAAATGAATTCCATACTTACAAATGAATTCCATACTTACAAATGAATTCCATACTTACAAATGAATTCCATACTTACAAATGACCGGTTCACTAATACCATAGATACTTAAGGCTTTACGCATAGTAAGAAAATAATGTCTGACACATTTTAATTCTGATCAATACATGCATATTGTATTGTGTGACTGACGTTACAAATATTACCAATGTATTCCCCTGTTGATTTTGGGTATTTCCCGTTAAACTAACAGTTAAATCTATGTATTTTCAAAATATGCACCATTGGCTACACATAATCAGGAACATAATTAAAACAAATAGAAACCAGCAGTTTCATTCTATGTTGAAATTGCTGTTTTAGGTCTCTGTTTTGCTGATATTCAAATGCTCGTAGTTTACCCCAAACTCAACACATGACACCCAACACTCTTAGATATTCCCTCTATCAAGTTCACTTATAAAATACAGTATTAATTGTATATTAAATGGATTAAACAAAATGCTGAATATTGTTTTTCACCTTGTCAAATATTGATCCTTATGTGGGAGCAAGGTTAAAGTCAGCCGACTGAATTAGCGGTGTTTCTCTGGACTGCCATCTTTTATAGTCCAAAAATGGTTCAAATGATTAGGAATGTATCACAATTTACACATGCAGTTGACAATTACTGAACTATGTGTACTAGCAAGAAACCATGTGCAATACCACTGCCTGTCAAGGTTTACCATTATGGCTGGCATGTGTGACATGGTGACAACTGCTGAATATGAAACTTACCAATCATTCTACATCTCATTATAGAGCGCACTTCTGCTTTGGTTCTCTGCACAGTCAAAGACTTGTCTAAATCAGGATGTCTGTATGCTTTTGAAAACCTTTCTTTAATGATTGCTGGACGACCCATGAATCTTCCAGAATAAATCTTCGCTTCCGCCCCTTGCTTAAGAAGTATCATCTCGCCACATTCTGACACATCAACGGCTGCCATTGCTGAAACAGGAAAGCACACACTCACTAGTTGATAAGATAACTGATCAACAATGACTTCTCAGAGGAGTCGAGACAGTGTTCAGTTGAAAAAATCTGCTAGGGAGCGAACTGTAAAGCATTTTGAGCTGTCCTAACTTCCTAAGTACGGGGTACTGTACACACTGTTATAGCACAGTATCTCATGCTTAGAAATGTTTTGTAAAGGTAAGTTCATATGTAGCTGCTATATAAGGAATTACCTTTACAATATATTTTCTAATCATAATCTACAAACAATTAAAGGTACCTCCTCAATTTGATTTTTTTTTGCAACTCATTTGAAACTAATCTTGTGAAAAAGAAACCCACCCACTATCCACTATGATATAATAGTTTGTCTGTGCAACTTTTGTGTACGAAAAATTGTGGTAAAATCATTGGCTAAATGTTTAATTGCTGTCAAGTGAGGGCAGACCACCCAGCCTTCTACCACTGCTTTTTCAGTGTAATGCTCATGGAGTAGAATCAAGGCTTCCCACAACCTGCCCAGAGGCTTTTAAGGCTGGCCTGGGTGACTTCAACATCTGCTGGCCATTATACAGATTCTTGCTGAGAACTGCATGTACAGTGAACATTTAAAAAAAAGATTTTTCAGTGGTTTGCTCATACAGCATTTCAACTAATTTGACAGCCATTTTAACAGAACAAACACCGTCAAAGCGTCCACGTTTCCAAAGACTTCTAACACCAGTGCAGTATTTGTAAGAAGAATCTTAAATTTTTTAAGTTTAGGATATTGGAGGTTTCATTAGAAACTTCCACTTGGAGACTACATTCTGAATAAATCACTAACGTCTCAGTTTTGATTGTAGATACAAATGCTTAGTTTGTACTGAATGTTTTAAGTCTTACTTGCATAACACCAAAACATTGCCTTTTGGGTGTACCACCTTTTCTTTCCCTTTAAAATCAACATTGCAGGCTTATTGTATTAAAGTAAAGATAAGTTCCTATATAGTGCAGTATCCAGTCCTTAGGATTGCTCAAAGCATTTTTCACTTTACTCCCTGGCAGACCTATTAAATCGAACACCATCTTGACTTCTCTGGGAAACATCCAGTCATGCTGCAATTAATGCATGAAGACTATACATACACAAATATCCACCAGGCCTGTGGTAATAGTAATATGTAACAGTAACGATTACAAAATATTGAAGTAATAGTAATAGGTTGAACAAATAATCAATGTAATAGTAATAGGAACCAATGTAATAATAATTGACCTATTACTTTTATATTACTATTGAACATTTAAACCGAATTTCAACTACATAACAATTCCATTTGATTAGGTTGTAGATTCCAATAGTTTCTCTGGACAGGTTTTATGGTTGCTCACCCCTCGTCAACTTCCGCATGAAGCAAGTTCTGCCAAGTGCCAAGTTGCCAACTACCCTTTTCAAATAAGCCTATTGGTTTAGTGACTGCCTCCATGGTGCACACAATTCAGCCTAAAGTACAGCGAGTTTCACAGAAATTCCGTACAGTGGCGCTATCATTACTGTGTGCGTAGAGTCCGTGTGTGAAGATAAAATATCAATTTTATGGTAACGGCTGAGTTACGGGTAGTCGCTGCCGGTGATGTCGAGTTTTATTTGAGTTTGTTTTGTGAATTTTCATCGTTATGGGAATGTAAGAGAATTGTTTTTGTAACGTAGTGTGTGTGTGAATAGGTATATAAGATATGTGAAAAGAAGTTTGGCGGTTTTAGGTGGTCATTTTCATGGTTAGGTCAGAAAGTAAAAGATCGCCCCCGACTCAGTTATAGGATAGTGTAAACATATCACATACTAATTCTGATCAATAATGATTCCAAACTCCAACATTTATCATGCGGACAACGACATGCAAAGGCAAAGCCATCGAATCAATTTCTAACCACCAGCAAAGCAGGTTTTAAGACGAGACACGCCATTTTTTATAAAGTCCCGCCGCATCCCTTGGACACACTTGTGCCTCGACTTTAGAATTATGCACGCTTTTTCTTCAGAATATATAAGGAATACAGCTTAAATAGAAATTTAACAAGTGGCTAAAGTGACATAAACCAAAGGTATTGCCACCTAGCAATTGAACCATGAAATAGTCTAATGCCTTGAATGATCTGTACATCAAAACAACGTCAACTACTGACTGAGTAGCTGTTGTCGTACTGGACACAAAATTTAGTCAGACTTGGCAAATACCATGCATCTGAGTACACACTTGAACAATAATACAATATTATTAGCTTTGGACATCTCACTTTGAACAATTAATATGTATAGTCAGTGTTCGTGTTAGGGTTTTTAACAAATGGGGTCCTCGGACCCCATGGGCCTGAAAAAATGAGGTTCCAAAACAAAAATGGGATCCAAAGATGTAGACTATTAAATGGATACAATTAATGTGTGGCCTTGATTTCTGTTTGGCTTCTTAGCCGCTGGCGATATCGTGATGTCAAAAAAGTTGACCGGACGCCACGCTAAAGTCGTTCTATCTAGTTTCTGAATTAGTCATTAGGCGGTACTGACACGCATTAGTGGGAAATAACTTTGAAGAACCATAGAATTACGTTGAAGGGATGCAGCGAAATGCGTAAAACCGCGTCCATGGTATGCAGTGAAACTTGAAAAACGGCGCCCCGCCTCGAAAAACTGAACACTGTATAGTAACTTACAACAATTGTTTTGGTAAATAAAAACAAGACTACTAATGTTTTGCACCTCAGTATCAGCATATTTTTACGGTAACGCAAAATCCGGGCCAGTCATTTTACAGGTGGGCCAGTAACTTTTCGAATCCACTGGCCCCATGGGCCAGTGGATTAAAAACCTTAATTGTCAAGACCTGCAATAAATGGCAAGTTAGATTTTTTTATTCACCTGTCTTGTTTAATTTCTTGAGACTGTGAGTCAAACAATTCTACTTATTGTATTTATGTATACAGTGCATTCATACCATAAAATGTTCCGATGAAAAAAGTAATAGTAATTGCTTCAAATGTAATAGTAATAGGAAGAATTCAGCATGTAATAGTAATACTAAAAAGAAACAAAGTAATAATAATAGATAACATTGCAATGTAGCCGGGTAATCATTCATACAGCTTAGTGAACTGGAACAAAGTAGAGTGAACGGACTTGCCCAAGGTTTGACACAGTAGCACAGGATTCGAACCCGGGTTCTCTCGATTGTGAATCCGAGGCTCTAGCCATGTAGTCTCATATAACTGACTCTCAATTCTTTGTGAACTCGCCAAAAAGAGAGTTTGATTTCAAAGACTTTTGACTGCTCACTGCTATCAGAAGGCATCACTGTTTGGGATCAATGAACAGTTCTATGTGTATAATAATTATTAATGTATATCTTACGTTTGTTTTCGATAACAAAATGAAGTTACAAAATATTTTTATACAAAATAAAAAGAACATGAAAAAATGTCACTAAGCGGGTAACATGGTAAACAAACTAACAATGACAAATTTTCATTTTGGTTTATTTTATTGTGTGACTTGTTTCAATATAAGATAAATGTTGAATAATTTGGAAAGCATAAATATTACCTGTTAAAAGTTTAATCGCATTAAATTATTAGGATTAAAAATGTTTTGTTTCATCGCTGGCCTCCGAGCCAATCATGCCAACTCCAATTTGGGTGTAAAGCTGCATAGCGGATAATAATGCAATTTAACCATTAATATTCTAGGACCGTGATGGCGCCATTTTGGGGCGATATCATGTGTTTTTTTTAGACAGGACGCGGTTTTTCAAGTTTCACTGCGTACCACGGATGCTGTTTTTCAGGTTTCACTGCATCCCTTCGACGCAATTCTATAGTTCTTCCAAGTTATTTCTAGTCCCACGTTTACAAAGACATACGACAGATATTCAAAATTGTGTGTCGACAACAGCACTTTCGTTTCACAATGAAATGGTGTCGCCAAATAGCGACCAAACTATGAAAAATGGGCCAAGTTGTCCTGAAGTCCTTTGGACTAATACGTCTATATGTGACCCCGGCTGACTGATCTCTGCTGGATAAAGTCTTCAACACTATCAATGATCAAGTGGCAGAGCAGCTCGAGGGCAAAGATTTGACCCTTGTGCAAGATGGTTGGAGTGATATGCTTGATGAGCTGTCGAATCTGGGTGCTGTGAAACCCCAACTGGTCAATGTCACCAGGTGGAACAGCCAACTACGGTGCATGGAAACATTCATCAAGAACAGACCGTTCTACATGATGATCCAAGCACAACACGAAGACCTGATCAAACAACGGATCCAGAATCTGATCAATAATGTGGGTCTTTATCATGAGGCCAAGGACCTTGTAGAAAGTTTGTCTCCCATCGTCAAGGCCCTGGACCGCCTACAGTCTGACTACACTAGCATTGCCAATGCTTGTGATGCTTGGATAGGATTGCTAGAAGAAGAATGTCTTCAGCCACACAAAGACAAAATACAGAAACGCTTTGATCAGGCCACGACATCTGACCACTTCCTTGCCTACTGTCTGCATCCAAAGTACAGGGGTCAGAAACTCACACCTAACCAACTCAACTCAGCTCATGAGCTACATCTCACCAAGGATCCTGATCTCATGACCCAGCTCTGCAGTTTCCAAGCCGAAGCAGAACCATTTCTGAAGTCTATGTTCTATGCCAGTTGTATTGACAGGCTGGAGCCAAGTGTGTGGTGGACGTGTGTCAAGAGAACATGCAAGTTGGTGAACAAACTGTGTGATCTGGCCATTGTGTTGCTCCGTCTCCCGTCAAGTTCTGCATCAATTGAGAGGATTTTCTCAAACTTTGGTGCTATCCAGACCAAACTTCGCAATAGGCTTGGTTTGGAGAAAGCAGCAAAGCTTGTGACATGCTACAGAGAACTTCGTGGTGCTGTGGAATTAGACTGGTGAACATTAGCCAGTTTGTTTTATGATAAGACTGACAAAACTGTCATGTGTGAAAGATGACATGAAGACAAAAATACACGTATGAGCATTTCTATATACCATGTTAGTTAACTGTTTCATATTGATAATAAAGCTATATGAAACACTGCCTGCTTTATTCTTTCATACTGTAATAAAATGTGCCTGAAAAATAGTTTAACCCGGGTTTAACCCAGTTTAGCCCAATATGGAGGTTTACCCCAACCCGGGGGGCGGGTTAAACTTTCACACACAGTTTTGAATGAGTGATGACACAAGTCAGGAAACAATTGTAATCTTAGCTTGTGTAATATGTTTATGATATATGATACACTTGAAATACAAATGTGCTGCTACAAAAAATTATAAAGTTATACCAGATTATGTCTTTATGTATAAAATTAAGAGGACAGATTATTTGAGAGCAAAAGGTAATCTAAAGAAAATAAAAAAATGGGTCAGCTGGACGGTGATAGACCATTTGAACTTAACGCCTTTGTCAAACTTTTGTCTCGACTTCACCGAAGGCGGTGTCCTGCTGTCAGAACTTCGAAGGTGTTACTCACCTAACTTACAGGTCTTTGTCAGTAAGAAAAATGGGATGATAATTTACACCAATGCTGTTTCCCGTAGAAGTCATTTTGTGGGATATATTAGCATTAGTCGTGCCAATTCAAAAATTAGTGCTGTACAATAGTAGTTTGTCACAATGTAAACAAACTCAGACAGTTGCAGCTTAGCGTTAGCCTGTTCTGAAATATTTTAATGACATAATGATATATTTCACATAGATATATAGGGAGCTAATGGAGAGGCCCATCATAATCCATAGCACTACAAAATTAAGATCTAAAAGTCACACTTAATATATTGAGTGACACATCTCATACTGTCTTTCTGGACTGTTGCAATAGTTTCCTATCACAACCATTGTGTGTGTACAATATACCAAAGCTATATATTTCCAACACCACAACATATGTATTATCATTGGATAGGTAATTGAATAATCTTTCAGATGAATGCAACTTGTAGCAGCAGAAAATGAAGCATACAAAAGTTACACCGCAAACAATGACATGCATTCTCAAAATGTGATTCATTCAAAAATTAGTGCTGTATAATAGTAGTTTGTCAAAATGTAAACAAACTCAAAGACAGTTGCAGCTTACTGTCCACCAAGCAGTAACAGAGCACTTTTATAATAATAATAATAATCCACAAGTTAAATGGTTATCATACGTAGACAGGTACAGAAAGAAACTGACATTTTCTATAAAAAGAACACGTTTGCCTATCAATGGCATGTATTTCCTATTCTTGCAGTTTCTGCCGGGCAGGAACAGTTTCTGCCGGGCATAAATCAAACAACCCTTTAGGTAATTATTAATCAAATGTTTTTTGGTGAATCATAGTTACAGATCATTAAGGGTTATGATGGAAGTAAAATGTTTACATGTTTACTGTTCACTTATTGCATTTAGAGGAATAATTATAATAGAAAATAAAATGTTGTGGCACATATTTTTAAATACATGTATCGATGAGAAACCGGGAATTATTTTTCTGTGGCCTAAGAATAACTAATTTCAATTAACTTTCTGCTTATATAAAACAACTGCATAAAAATATATATCCATACAAGACACAGACTCCGCATGTGACAGATGTTTTGGGAAGGGGAATAGTGTTCTGTTTCTGGTACAAGGTGCTGTGTTTGTTAACCCAAGCCTCTGCCAGTGGCCAATTACAGATTAGTCATACTTCCTACCACCAACCACAGTGACCCAAGCCTCTGCCAGTGACCAATTACAGATTAGTCACACTTTAACCAGCCAGCCACAGTGAGGTGTGACAAATGTTGTGGGAAAGTGATTAGTTGAACAAAAGGACTGGAAGCCTGCTAGAGCTGCGGCTACAGTAGACCATTTAGTTAACACATTTAGCATTTTAGGGGACATTTGGAGCCCTTAGAATGATTGAATCAAATACAGATTTCTTGTGTATAGTGGCACTACCATGTGAAATGTCTATGCAAAATTAGAGAAAAAGTTACTTGAGTTTTGAAAAAATAGGCAAAATGTGAAAATTTACCAGTTTTGGGGTCCTTTTTGGGGGGGTCATTAGGTGCCCTTAGAATGATTCAATCAAATACAGATTTCTTGTGTACAGTGACATTACCTCATGAAATGTATATCAAAAAATTAGATAAAAAGTTACTCAACAGTTTTTGAAAAAATTGGCAAAATTTTACATTTTTACCAGTTTTGGGGTCCTTGGAGGCCCTAGGGAGCCCTTAGAATGATTCAATCAAATACAGATTTCTCGTGCATAGTGGCAGTGCCCTAAGATATGTCTATGCAAAATTAGAGTAAAAGTTGCTGAATGGTTTCTGAGATATGGCAGTTAACGGCGGACGGTGGACATCAGACGCAGAGTGATGGCAACACTGAATAGTAGTTCCCACTAAATGACTAATGCGCGTCAGTACTGCCTAACGGCTAATTCGGAAACTAGATACTAGAAACTAAACTAGACTTTAGCGTGGCTTCCAGTAAGCGTATTTAACATCATGGCATCGCCAGCGGCTAAGAAGCCAAAAAGAGATCAACAATTTCATACTGACTGGCTGTCAGAATTTAGCTCGCTAACATTTGAAAATGGTCAAATGAAGTGTTCATATTAGTCTTAGACTTTGGACCCCATTTTTGTTTTTGGGACCCCGCTTTTTTCAGGTCCATAGGATCCCAAGACCCCATTTTTAAAAAACCTAACACGAACACTGGGACTAATGAGGGTGGTGCTGCCACCTCACGGCGCCTGCTGCCACTGCGCTACGCTATTATCGGATACCCATATTATCGCCCGAACGTGATTTTTTTCGTTTACGCAATCTATAATAAATCGCAGTTACAACAATAAACCACATAGTCACAATATTCTTAAAATATTGTACTGTTTGTCGGTAAGAGTACATTGATAAGACATTGTTCACATCTGTCAACACACACCTTCTTGTTTCCACCGCGAGTTCCGAAGTCGTCAACTCGTCTGCATTTGTACAGGGATCAGCAATTTTGGTTTTAAACGGCTTATTTACATGTGTGGCTTATTAGCGTCCACATGCATGGTATACGATCGTGCGTAATGTAATTATTTGTGTTATGTGCTTAGAAACTAACATACATGGCATAATGAACCAACTAGCAATTATTGAAATTCGAATAAAAACAAGTATGTAAAAATAGGTGATCCTTAACTTTCCGAGGTAACGGGTTGAAATAAAACACAGTGCAACTGCGCTTATATTTTGTGGCTTGGCGCTTCCGGATGTGTTGACTTTCTTGCACCACTTTTTTGATGTATGACGGACTGTTTAACTTTTTAAAAATGAATAGAAGTGCTTCAAACAGAAAGCCACCGGCGCCGGGTAAATTGCCAGTGGCGCAGCCTGCATCGGTACGATCATTTCTCGGCGTGTTTTTGATGTACGTGTGCAAGAAGGTGCTGCTCGCCGACACTTATTGGAAGATGACTGTGTACGTTGGCGGAGTGACGATAGGTTCACTTTTTACCGACATGTTTCCGTTCCCGAAAACCGTATTCGCTGATAAACGTAACTTCATCAATCAGTACTTCGTCAAGCTGGGATGGGGATGGACGCTGAGCGTTCTCCTAGTGTTCGTTACGCTGACCAGTATCACGTACTGTTGCAGCAATAGACAGCGCGTCAAACGACACTTGTGTCGCCTCGCTGTCGCCACGGTGGGCTGGTACTGCTTCACTAGTCTCTTCGAAATGGTGGAGAACGCCACCGGAATCTGTGAGCCAATGTCACCAGACAGTGTGAACAAGCAGTCTTGCAAGAAAGCTGGTGGCAGGTGGCTCGGCTTTGACATATCCGGACACGTGTTTCTATTGATTCACTGCCTGCTGACAATATCGGAGGAGGCGAAATGTTTCAGTGGATGGGACCGAATCACCGACGTGATAAAATCAGAAGAGGAACATCCCACGCGTAGACTGAACAGCGACGAACTGTCGGAGTTGAAGAAGCTGTACAACGAACTGACACCATACATCCGCATTCTCCTAGTGGTTCTCACGCTTATGACTGTAATGTGGGAGATGATGCTACTTAGCAGTATCATCTACTTTCATAACATGCCGCAGAAGGTGTGTGGTTGTGCGTTTGCAGTTCTTTGCTGGTTTGTCACGTATCGTGGCTGGTACAAGTTGAGTGATTTATCCCCTGGTCTTCCAGGTGATGGTCCTTTTAAGTATCTCAAGCTATAATTGTGTGAAAATAGGGCTGCAGCTGTTGTATTGTATGCTATTAGGCATAATACCCTTGCACATGAAAAAAATCCAATATTTGTGTTGGCAATACAAAAACCAAATGATTATGATTTGCTGTGTAGGTGTATTTCAAGACTCATTTCAATACAGTCATACTTTTAATTACACATTAACTTGTAGTATCTACTAAATCACATAGAAGTCATCATCTCTGCTGGTTAACTTATATAAAATGTTGTTATATTTTATATATATATATATATCACTGGAATTATAAAATCATTAGACAAACTTTGATATTTTTTGGACAGAATCTTGGTATTATTTTAAAATGTGATCAATCATTTGAAATAACACTGGGATAAAGCTGAATGTTGAAATGTAATTGCAGTGTTATTTTCATGTGTGGCTATTTCAACCGGGTCTGAATTTGAACCTACGTGTGTAACATTTGAAATCATGATTAGAACAAAACAGCCATTGGCGTTATTTTGATTTTAGCCGAATTGAAGCTATGTTCCAATGTTTGTTCATGGATTTGTGTATGTGTGGTTATCCGTTTGCTGTTATACAGACCATGCATTCAGCCTGATATGACACTGTCTGCTCAGCACCTCTCATGTATCCGACTGTGAAACTACTCTGGCCAAATGTAATATAACCATTTCTCTTGGGCATGAATATCGTGATGAGGACAGTGTATGTGTCATATATGGTTATGTACATAACTAAATTGATATCCACGGAATGTTTCTTTGACACGTGTACCCAAAAAACTCCAGTCTCCTTTGTGGACCCTGTCTCCCCAATGCATTATGCTAAAAGGAGGTTGTTTGTACCATTAGGTAATTAATAGCAGGATGAGTGCTGAATTATTTAGTCCCAACTTGGTCAGGTATGTGGGAGTGAGCCAAGGTCAGAGCAATAAGTGCCAATTAGCAATACAGTTATTTACAAATTGAATGTTTTGTTTGGTTTGGGGATAATTAAATGCAATTTGGCTGCCAGTATACCTTTGAAGATATCCGTGTATTAAGAACAATATCAATAACATTAATAATGCTAATAAATGAGGAAGGAGCATCAAATTATCAGCTATCAAATTTGTTTAATGCAAAATTATATTAAATTTTTATACATGTGTGAGGCAAATCTCTTAATGCTAATATCAATTAATTGTAGACGTGGTTGTGAACCTTAATTAATATGGAATTAGAATGCATGGAGAAAACTAACAGCACAAACATCACCATTAATCTGTGGCCTTAACTACAGTTAGTTCAATTAACAGCTCCATACCATAACGGACATTTAATACTTGATGCATCTGCATACAATTAACAAGAAATATTTTTTATACGGGTATTACATAATTTGTAGAATTATGGTTTGCTTCTAAAGTTGTATTTAAAGATCATACTATTTTACTATCAAGACTAATTAGTATGTCAATTTATGTCAAAATGTTACACATTTATAAATAATAAGACAAGTAGATTATTTAGTTAATTTAGTAAAATTTTAGCTGTCCATAATTATATAAATGTTATCATCATTCAGGTTATTGTAAAACTGCTGTTTTTGTATTGTAACGTATAATGATGTAACTTGCAATATAGTCATGGGTCTGAGTATTTTTGAAATGTTACTTATCTGCAAACATTTACCACTGTTTGTAAGTACTATGGCTAGAGCATCGCACTCTCAATCAAGAGAACCTGGATTTGAATCCTGTCCTGCCATGTAGAACCTTGGGCAAGTTCATTCTACATTACTTAAATCCACTCGGCTGTATGAATGAGTACCTAGCTAATGGCTATACACAAATATATTTGTGTACGAATAGTCTTCACGCATTACTTGCAGTGTGACTGAATGCTTCCCAGAACAGTCGAGAAGGTGTTCAGTTGAACAAATCTGCCAGGAAGTAAAGTGTAAAGTGCTTGCGCAGTCCTAAGGACTGAATATTGCACTATGTATGAACTTACCTTACAAATCAAGAGCCAATCAACATCTATGCAGTTTAGTTGATGTTGTTGAGCCTTTTATATTGACTGTTCTTTTCACAGATGGACATTATGTTTGTTCTCTTCTTACACAGATGTCTACATTTGATGATGTTCGTGTGTCCATCTTATGGTCTATTTAAATGGTTGCTGATGTTATTCACTTATTGTTGACTTGATGTTAAATCTTGCCATCACATATTGACAGTGGAACTGTCATTATAGTATTAAACCAACCTGTTTATTAATATTGACAGTTAATTTGTGTTGCTGTGATGGATGATAATTTTTCCAAATAGCGACTTGCTTGGGCCTTAAAATGTGCCACTGAATAGTGTTCATTTTACAGTAATTTATTTATTTATGGTGGTTATGTTTTGCAGCATTGCCCTGTCTATCTGAGAATGGTGTATCGTGTACACATTGATTTTATTGTATTAATATGTATCTTACATTTGCTGTGTTGTCAGTGTAAATACATTTCAGTTTCTGTGATTTTATTTTCCAGTGTGTTACATAATTTATATTTTTGGAGTGAAAGTGGGTTAGTATTAGAGCTTTTTCATGATGGAGGGGAAGTGTTGGACATTTTCTTCGTGGTCGAGGGGGTAGCATTGGGGATTGTTTGCGGTCAAGAGGGGGGGTAATGTTGGATAATTTTTGCTTTCATGGGGGGTAGTGTTGGGCATTCTTCACCGTGTTTGAGTGATTGGTGTTTTGGACATCGCTAAAACATCACAATTTAAAATCATGCACAACTAGTTCCCTCCAAGTGGAACTCTTGCATCAGTGGAGGGAGAAGTGGTAGGGGTGAATATTCACACATCGCACCACCACGTATGGGCCTGTATGGCGCAACATCATATCTGGATTCAGTTCATATTTATCAATTCCAGTTCAAGTTTTGAGTACAGGCCTGTTTGCACCAAGCATCAATCCAGCTTAAACTATTGACAACAATTTAATTTAGTTTTATTCAATTAAAACTCATAAATATTTTGATTAATTCCATGGAGTTTCATCAACAGTGTTCAAAAGAGGCACCTCAAGGTGTAGATAACATTAAAATAAGTGACATCAGCTTTACCGAAGGTTGTTTCTTGACTAGTTCGCATTATGTCGAAAACAATGACGGCTACTGTCTTCTTCTACTGGTGCTGCTGCTACTATTACTAATACTGCACGCGCGCGCGCGCACACACACGCACACTCACACCAATAAATCGACTCATTAATGTAATGCATAAATGTACGTCTGTACACACATGCATACACCAATAAATACAATACAACCTCATATTTTTGGACCGATGGAGTCGCCATAATGGCCCATTGTGTATGCCAAATATAGGTATAATGTCATTAAGTTGTAGATAGTCTACGTGGCGGTCAACGCCATGGCTGATGTCATTCATGAGTATATAAATAACTGATGCCACACCTATTAATCAACATCACGCCCCCTTCTGTTGTGTTGGGTGGGTTTTACTCCACACGCAACTACATTTGTTACAAACGCCAAAAAACTCACAAATACCCCACATTTTTTTCCGGTGTTATCCAATGTACGCTTTTCCGTGTGACTGAAACGGACATTGACACATTTATGTCGTGTTATACATACCATAGACTAAACCGTATTTTAATTTTGTGTAACGGTTTCAAGATTTGAAACCATAAGGCAAGATCGACTTCGTCGTGTGGCTTGTGTGGCCCATTTACAACGCCCGTCGGGTCACCGATGCGGAACAATTCTGTTTTCAAATGCATTGACGACGCGAGCAGTTTACCAGAACGACACAGCCCAAAGTATTGGCATCATCCAAGGCGAGTCAACAACATAGTTTTAGCTAATCTATCTATTTCATGTAAATTTTCAAATTTATAAAGATGTTATTTTTGCCGCCAACTGAATGGCTAGGTGACGGTTTTAGCGGGACTAATTCCCAGTCATCTGTTACGAAAACAATATCGCACTGTTCACACGTGGCATGACAAGCCTGCATCAGTGCATGGGATCAGGCCAGTCCATGCAGGAGTTGCTCCCACTTCGGCTGTAAAACGATCAAAATGTACGCTTTAGCATATCCCCATAAACAGTATGCTAATTAACTTCATGGAAGATTAAAACTAATATTTCAAATGTGATATTTATAATGTGTAAGGCTAGGCTAGAATACATCGGTACACAAAATAACCAGAATGCCAATAGCATAACAGTGACATTTTCTTCTAAAAACTCTGGGACTTGGAAGTTGGGTTGATGTTTTTTAAACCATCATTGACTCGTTGCACTAAGCCATTATTTAGAGAGAAAAATTGTTGTATCCATACGTAACTGTCATTTAAATTATTAAAATGTTGCTTGTCTGAATATATATGTTATGTTTATCTGTTTTTGTGTATCTTTGTATGCCAACAATAGTGTACAGCCCAAAAATACACCAATATGTGCTAGCCCTCACTCTTATTATTTTCTTCTGCTGAGCTGGTAAACGTTTCTGATGTGAAATTATACAATTAATTAAATTAATCATATTTAGACTGAGTGATAATACATAGAGCCGGGTACAGTTAGAACTGTCAATTACCCTGGTATACAGTATCATTATATAAAAAAACCTCAATACAAGTGTCCAAACAAAATATGTGACCTGACACAGCGAACCAGATATTCAATCGCAACGGTGCGTTCTGCACACCAGCTCAAACAGCTCTTTCTATGCCCAGTTTACTTTCCTCTACAAATAATCCAAACTAATATACATACACAATTTATGAACCCATAGATTAAAACACAATGTGAGTCAACATTTCAAAATTATAGCTTTTTACAAATTAGTTACTGCTACACATTGAGTGATTTCCAGTTGTTTGTGTGTAGGATTGATTGATAAATAATATATATTATTAACTTTTAATGGAATAGTATGTTAGCTTTGTACAATTATATTGTTATTGTAATTAACTAGAAATGACATATTTTAACTAGAAATGGCATAATTACAATTGAACCAAACTGTGGGTATATATATATATATTATATATTTATATATATATATATATACATATATATATATATTTATATATATATATACATATATATATATATATATATAAATAAATATTATTATTATTATATACCTATATATATATATATATATATAGGTATATAATAATAATAATATTAATTTTTTTATAGAGCGCAATTTCGAATAAAATGCTCAGAGCGCTGTACAAGAAGCTAATATCATAAAACATTAAAATTTAGCAAAGGTATGTGCACAATAGATATAAAATAGAAATTTGATATAATAATTATAAAAACAGAACAATTTTATTTAATTCACTAAAAATATATAAATAAATATATATATGTATAAAGCTGTTATTTAAACATTATTAAGATATATAAGATACTTTATGTATATATAGAATAAATAATATATATAATATTTACATATATGCAATCATGGGTAGATAAATAAAATATAAGTTTAGGAGTAAAATGTCAAAGAAAGTAAAATGTCAAAAGTATTCCGCTTTGAACATGTGCGTTTTCAGAGTCCGTTTGAACAGTGTTAGGTTTCCACTACATTTTATGTGAAACGGCAGCAGATTCTATAATCGAGGTCCTATCACTTCGAATGCACGATCACCAAAACTAACAAGCTTCGTTCGCGGCACGTGTAGCAGATATTGTTGGGACGAACGTGTGCGCCCTGCAGAGCATTGTCTCTTCAGCATGTTCTCCAGGTACAGTGGTCCGGTGCCGTTCAGACATCGATACACATGCATAAGAATCTTGAATTCGATTCGACATTTCACAGGTAGCCAGTGCAGTTCTTTCAGGATTGGGGTAATGTGATCTCGGCGAGGTGTAAGAGTAATGATTCTTGCTGCCATGTTTTGAATGCGTTGGAGTTTATTCAAATATTCAAGTGGTAGTCCAGCAAGCAGCGCATTCCCATAATCCAGTCTGGACATGACGAAGGCGTGGACTAATTATTTCGCCGCATCTAAGGTAAGGTAACGTCTGATACGGCTAATGTTATGTAGGTGCATGTAGGCTGTTCGGCAGATGGCACAGACATGGTTCGCCATGCCAAGGGATGAGTCGAATATGACGCCAAGGTTACGAATTAGATGATGCGCTCAGAGTTGCATCACCGATGATTATGCGGATATCCTTCATCAGTGGCAACTTGTGCTTGGTGCCGAATACCACGACATCCGTCTTCTGGTCGTTTAGCTTCAGTGAATTGTACCGCAACCATTCCCCTATATGCTCAAGGCAATTACACAGATTGTCTATTGAATTCACTTGGTCATCTCCGCCGGGACAAAACGAGACGTAAAGTTGCGTGTCGTCTGCATAAAAATGATAGTCCACCCTGAATTTCTTGATGATGTCGCCGAGCGGTGATATATATGCCGTAAAAAGCAACGGCCCAAGCACGGAGCCTTGCGGCACGCCAAACGGCACAGGTATAGAGGAACGAGAACGAGGCTTGGCGCGAGCAGTACGATTTTCATAAGGGCTAGATAAAAACCAGTTTTTGCGTTAATAAGACCATTATATCAAATATCTTCAATCCCAAATAAAAGTACTATGCCGAGAGAACGTACAGGGAGCAGTAAAATGCTAGATGGGTGTGAAAATATTCAAGAAAATGTCACACCAAAACCCGTATCCAGGGAAGCCTTGGGAGAAAAGCAAAGAGATGCCCGGATGAAGCAAAATAAAGTAAACATTGACGACGAATGCAGCCAAACAAGTAAAGCAGAGCAGACAGGTAGGGCAAAAGGGACAGAGAAAACATCCGGTAAGTCCCATTTACCCACTGAATCACAGGACAAGGCACATACAAACAAGGGCAAAGCAAAAAGGAAGGGATCTATTCCGGCTTCGCGGGGTAAACAACGGCCCGAACGGGGTAGCATCACGGAACTAACTCACAATGACATTGCCCGGCATAGTGACGATGACATAGCAACATGTAAAGCATGCAATATCGATTTAACTGATGATGATGACAAACTGTTAATGTGTGAAAGATGTCTAGGATGGTTTTGTGCTAAATGTATAGATATGGATGAAACAGAGTACAACTACATGAGGAAAAGGAAAAACACGCACTGGTTCTGTGACGGTTGTGACAAAAATGCATTGACTGCTGTGAGAACCGATAGAACAATTGAACAGGAATGTGAAGCATACCTGTCAAAATACTCTGAGAGACTAAGCATTGTTGAAACCAAAATAAACACAAAAGCAGAAAAGAAGACTGTAGAAGATCTGTCCATGAAGGTCTCAGTACTGGCGGCAAATGTAGAACTACTGTCAAACAGCACAGCCACAGGTACATCCCTTGTTCATCATTCCATGAGCCCAAACAGCCAGACAGAAGCAATCAGTGCAGAGGTAAATAAAGTGGTTGATGAGTATAGAGACAGGGAACGCAGAAAATATAATGTGATTGTTCACAATATGAAAGAATCAATCTCAGCCAACACAGAAGAGAGAAAACACCATGATATGCTGTCTGTAGCAGATCTAGCAGCATGTATTGGCATCACAGACTTTACAGTGAAAGAAGTGATTAGACTGGGTAAAAGAACAGAAAACAGAGACAGACTACTGAAAGTGACAGTCGACACCGTTGCCCAGAAGAGATCCCTGCTATCAAATGCTACTAAAGTTCGAGAGATCACCGAAAATGCTGCCTTTAAGAAAGTGTTCATAACACCTGACCTCACGTTCCAAGAACGAGAAAAGAACAGGAAATTGCGTGCTGAACTTGCCACAAGAAAGCATGAAGGTGAGACAGATCTTGTCATCAAAAATGGTCTGATCATCCAAAAAGAAAGAAGACCAAACAACAACCAAGATGTTCCACATGGTACAGCCAGACATGCAACACCACAATCAGAATGGGCAAGTAGCACTTCTGGAAACATGGGCAACACAACAACCCATGACCGAAGATCCACACATCAAGCAGCCAACCATCAGCCCTTTCGAGGAGCCCCCGAAGACGAAGGGAATACTTAATCAAAAAAATGATGTTCCAAACCCTCAACACATGCACAATTTTTTTACCAAAGCACCACAAGCACAAGGAGAGGAACAAAATGCACAAGTTATTGATGATGAAGCACAGCACATTGACTGCAAAAAGACACTGAAATGTTGGTCAACAAATGCTGACACACTAACTAACAAACTGGATGAGCTGAAGACATTAATTGCTAGTGAGATGCCAGATATTATCACGGTAACCGAAGTCTGCCCAAAAGCCAGTGACATAACACTAACAAAACAAATGATTGACATAGATGGCTATGATGCTTTCCCAAACACCCTGGAAGGTAGAGGGGTTGTAATTTACGTGAGAAAGTGGTTGAGAGCTATTCCAGAAGAGACCCTCACAGATGACATCTTCAATGAATCTGCCTGGTGTACAGTCAGTCTAAAAAACAAGGACAAACTTCTGATAGGGGTAGTATACCGTAGTCCTAACAGTGACTCTGAAAACAACGATACACTCCTTCAGTTGACCGAAACAGCCTGCAACAGTCGAGGTGTGACACATATCCTAATAACCGGAGACTTTAATATGAAAGACATTGATTGGGAGACATGGACGGTACCAGAACATTACACGTTAGAAACGGAACTACTCGAAACCCTGAGTGACTGCTTTTTACACCAACATGTCAATTTCCCCACCAGGTATCGACAAAATCAAGAACCATCACTTCTTGATCTGATAATCACCAATGATGAAAATATGGCACAAAACATAAAACAGAAGCCACCTCTAGGAAAAAGTGACCACATAATCATTGAGATAGAATGCCACTGCTACTGTGATACAATGAGTGAAGAGAAGGCAAGTTACCAGTTTGAAAAAGGCAATTACACTGACATCAAGCGCAAACTCAGAGAAACAAACTGGAAAGAGACTCTGAATAACCTAAGTGTGGACAAGATGTGGCAAGAACTGAACAGCACACTCTCAGACCTGGTTGATAAACACATACCAAAGAAACAGACAGTGACAGGAAAGAGAGTTAAGCCTTTGTGGATGAACAGCGATGCAATGAGGAAAGTGACAAAGAAGTACAACAGTTGGAAGAGGTACATTGAGACAAAACAGTACAGAGACTATGTTGAATACTCACGTGTGAGAAACATTGCGACCAGTGCTGTAAGGAAAGCTAGAAAAGACTTTGAACGGAAGCTTGCGACAGAGGTCAGCAAAAACCCCAAGGTGTTCTGGCGTTATGTCCAAGATGGAAGAAAGGTTAGATCTGCCATGAGTGAATTTGACTTGGATGATGGCACAACAGCAAAAACAGACCAAGAGAAAGCAGACACACTAAACAAATTTTTCACAAGTGCATTCTCACACGAAGATCTGACGGAAATTCCGACACTCGAAGACAGACATAATGGAAACCTGCTGATCAGCATTGAAATCACAGCAGAAGAAGTCCTGGCTAAATTAACCAACTTAAAAACAAACAAGTCACCTGGTCCAGACAGATGTCACCCGTACGTTCTACATGAACTGAGAAATGAACTGGTGGAGCCTCTCCTTTTGATCTTCAACAGGTCATTGAAGGATGGAGTGCTCCCAGCTCAATGGAAGACAGCACACGTAACAGCGCTACACAAGAAGAACTCAAAAAGACATGCTTCCAACTACCGGCCAATCAGTTTGACATGCATAGCATGTAAGATTATGGAAAGCATTATTCGAGACCATCTCCTGACTCATATGACTACGAACAACATGTTCCACAAAGATCAGCATGGATTTAGACCAGGCAGGTCATGCACCACCCAACTCCTAGAAGTCATGGAGAATTGGACTACCACCATTGATTCGGGCGGATGTGTAGACACAATATATCTTGACTTTGCGAAAGCCTTCGATACAGTGCCACACAAAAGACTTGCAAAAAAACTAACTGCGTATGGCATCCAAGGAGAGGTGGCAGCGTGGATCGCAGCTTTCATAACGGGACGAAGACAAAGGGTAACGGTAAATGGGAAGCTATCAGATTGGGCAGAGGTCACAAGTGGCATACCTCAGGGAAGTGTCCTTGGCCCCATTCTATTTATCCTGTTCATCAACGATCTACCAGACGGTATAAACAGTGGACTCAAGATCTTCGCCGATGATACAAAAATATATCGAGATGTGAAATGGACAAAAAGCTATTACAAGAAGACATTAACAAACTAACATCGTGGTCAGAGAAATGGCAGTTACATTTCAATCCATCGAAATGCAAACATCTGACTTTTGGCAAGCCGAAACTTAACACCACATACACGATGACAAGTAAAGATGGGGAAGTGTCAGACATCAACAGCACATCAGAAACAGAAAAAGATCTCGGTGTAACGTTCGACAGATCCCTAAAATTCCGACAGCATATTGGCACCATTGCAAAGAAGGCAAACCAGATGACAGGCCTCATCAAACACACGTTTAAACATCTGGACAGTAGCAGCTTCCGATTATTATATACAGCGCTAGTGAGACCACATCTCGACTATGCTGACTCCATCTGGAACCCGCACTACGCCGTAGACATCAACACCCTTGAAAGAGCACAACGGAGAGCAACCAAGCTGGTCCCAGAAATAAGAAACTTAAACTATGAAGACAGGCTGAAACATCTTAACTTACCAAGTCTGGCATACCGAAGAAGAAGAGGAGACCTGATCCAAGTCTACAGAATTACCAATGGCATTGACGACATCAATCAAGAGGACTTCTTCATGATCACAACAAACCGCACACGAGGCCACAAAAAAAAAATTGTATAAGACACCAAGCAGACTTGATATTAGGAAACACTCCTTTTCACAACGCATCTTCCTAGACTGGAACAACCTTTCTCAGCAAACAGTGAACGCTGAAAACATCCTCTCCTTCAAAACAAAACTCGACAAAGAATTGAAGATGGACAGGTTTAAATTTTAATAAAAGCACAAAATAACAAGACAAGCCACGTTCTCAATATCAAAATACGATGCATAAAGGCGGGTGTACACAAGGCTGTAGCCTTACTTTAAAACCCGAAGATCCAGGCAAGTTATCCAGGCAAGTATTGGTGAAGATTTGTCACTGCCAATACGCACGAGCTGCTGCCGTCCGGACAAGTACGATCTAAACCACTCGAGCGCAGCGCCTGTTACACCAAATCTACGAGTCAATCTACTCAGCAGAATGGCGTGGTCAATGGTATCGAAGGCTGCGGTCAAGTCAAGCATGACTAGAACAACAACGTGGCCTCGGTCGACTGCAGACAGAATGTCACTATGCACCTTAAGTAGAGCAGTTTCAGTGGAGTGATGTTGTCGATATGCGGATTGAAACTGGTTGTGCAAATTATTCTTTTGCATGTGGTCGCCAAGCTGCTTTGCTACAACGCGCTCAAGCACTTTCGAGACAAATGCCAGATTGGAGACAGGTCGATAGTTTTGCACCAGATTTGGATTTAGTCAATTCTTCTTTATTAATGGCGATATATAACTGGTCTTATATTGATCAGGAACGACAGACGATTTCATTGATTGCATAATTATGCGTGACACGATCGGAAGAAGTTCATCAATTGATTCCCTCACTAGCCAAGTCGGTGCTGGGTCAAGGTCGCACGATTTTGGTGGTGCGTCCATGACGATTTTCTTTATACATTCTGTTGTTGGCATGGAGAACAATGGCAGTTCACATGTGCAGTGGTTGTCTAGCGTTCTAGCATTAGTACTCGGCAACTCGCTACGGATATGGCTTGTCTTCTCAACGAAGAACGTTGCGAATCTCTCCGCCAATTCAGATTGCGAATCATGTGTCGGAAGCTCTGTGTTATTATTTCTGTGAAGAAGAGTTCGCAGCAGCAAACAACTGTTTCTGGTCATTTCTAAAGTCCCGGATTTTTTCGGAATAGAAAGTAGTCTTGGCATGTAGCAGCATATCATTTACCAGCTTGCATTGTTCACGAAACATTTGTAGATGAACTTCCAGTTTGGATTTCCGCCATGTTCGTTCTCGCCGCCTTCTCTCTTGTTTGGCGTCGCGCAGATCATCGTTATACCAGGCTGTATCTGGTCTCAGTCGGACACACTTTTCTAGCAAAGGGGCGTGTGTATCAACGAGATTCATAAGAGTAGCGTCGTAGTGGCTGACCAATTCATCAACACTTAGTGACTCGAGATCTTCAGGTCGAAACACGGGAATGTCTTGTCGAAATATATCCGCATTTATTGCGCGTAACTTCCGATATTTTGTTTTCGTAAGTGCCGCACGATTTCTAGCAGCACTGATGGTGAGGTTAACAGCAGAGTGGTCAGAGAGTCCTATGTCTGTGATAACGACATTGCGAATGAGGTGTTCGTCCGTGCAGCAAGTCAGTAGCACATCCAGCGTATGTCCCTTCCTATGGGTGGATCCATGCACGTGCATCGTCATACCTGTCGACTGGAGAGAACTTGTGAGTCGTCTTGCGTCTGGATCCGAGTTATCATCCAGATGGAAGTTGAGATCTCCAATGACAATGAATGGACAAGGTTGTAATAAATGTTGGTCGATGAAGTGACCCCATTCCTCGAAAAAGGCCGATGTTGTTAGGCCGTTTTTCGAAGATGGAGGCGGGCGGTACACAACGACAATGCGCAGACATGACTTACAGGTTTTCAGTGTACATTCAATATGCTCGAACGTCCGAAACACTTCAGTGATCCGTTTTCGTACGTTTAGTCCGGATTTGTGGATGATAGCAACACCACCACCTTTACCAACTGGACGTGGCGTGTGTTTAATTGTATATCCAGTTGGTGTGAGTTCTTTTCTGACGCAAGCGTCGGTCGATGGCTTTAACCAGGTTTCACATAGCGCCATAATATCCACATTGTTTTCGAGAATATGGTCTGAGATAGCCAATGTCTTATTTCGACAGGATTGAGCGTTTATATAACATATGTCGACGCCAGCTTCTCGAAGATCCGGCGATGATGACGATATCAGTGGTACACGTGTAATGTTGACACTGTTGGCGCCAGAGAGTGCAGATTTATCAAAGTTCCTGCCGAATGTAGTTACTGTCGGAATCAAACAATAGTGCTTAATCCCCGCTGTTATTCCTCGGTGGGTTTTTGGCACGGAACAAATCTTTAATGACCGAAGCGTTTGTAGAGTCTTCAGTGGAATCGTTTGTTTTGTCCTCAATGCAATGAGCCCGATGGCACGCAGTTCTTGACCGGTGAAAGCCAGCATGTTTACAGTCTGTTAAGTGTCAACACTGATTTAACAATGGGAATGTGATACAATGTTCCTACCCAAGTTTAGTCATGCAGCAAATTGTCACATTGCACAACATGGCATAAATGCTGTTGCATCGGCAGACCCTTTGTAAAGGACGCGCAACGATGACTTAAACGTGTTTGGTGAGCTGCATCGACGTTTGGCAGGCGTGTCTGATATACAGCGTCACGGTTGTAAAGATAGAAGCATTGCAGCTTTAAAACACTAAAATCGCACAACATAAGTACAATCCGTGTAATATCGGTGAACCATCGTACCGTCCAAGAGTTCATGTATAATGTAGAACTAAACTCTCCACGCACATATAAGAACAGCTATAGATAATTATGTAAAGACACGAGACGATCTGTATGGCGGCAGCACAAAGCGCACACCCACTTAAGATTCATATGGCAGCTGTCATATGCATAACGCATTAACAAAATGTGTAATATTAGGTTTCCGTAAATTGCTTGTATTGTACTTTAATACCATAAATTTTATTTCAGGTCAAACAACCTGGATCCACCTACCGGAAAATGGAGACAGACAAATGCACATATGTATGACACTGAAGCTACAGTATTCTGTGATGTTCGACCCACTTCACCTGCATGGATATACTATTTTACACAGGGACAGCAAACTGTTGACACTGTAACCAACCTGTCCTGTGACCAATTTGTATATGGTTTCATGTTGATGAAACATTAAAACATTGTTGTCCCGAGCCTGCAGGATTATGCGAACATCGATGCACAACACTGGCATGGATTGTGTGGCAGTGAACTGTGAATATTACTTAGCTGACTGACTATGCGGGTCTATGCCTGAAATGTATTGTGAATAATCATCGTATGTTTTGTAATGTAGAAACTGTCGGCAGCCCTGCATTTGACACAAGAGATGTCGGGTTCATCTATAAAATGTTGTGAACATTCTATAAAGATTACCTGGTACTTCATGTTGAAATGCTGGATAATATTTTATGAAACACTGACATTTTAATCTTGCAGTAGTGTACCTGCAGTGTGCTATTAACCAGTTATGACACAGTAAACTATAATTATTTAAATTCTGTTTTATTGTGCATGCAGGAAATTACAAATATCTCAGAATGTATATTTTTTTGCACAGTCTCCAGTAACACTGTCCTTCATAAAAGCGTTTAGCACTGAAGGGACACCAACTTACACAAATAACGTAGACTTATCCAATAATTCTTTCACCATACATAGTCACTATGGAAGATTATTTTATATCATGTAGATGTATTACTTATTATTTGGTAGGGATTTAAACATGTTAAATACATATGTTTGTATTATGTCTAAAGCCCATGCTCTGCAGAAATATACAACTATATTTTATTGTCATGCCATATCCAAAGACTGGACAGCCTTTTCCCACATAGAGTTTCTTCAGTACACTTTGGTCTGCGCCCCAATTTGTGCCAAAAAATGTTCTCACGAGGGACAGTCGCATCTTTGCTATTGCATGGCACTTGTTCAACTGAGTTTTCCTGTTCAATCTACGGTCAGGCGTGATTCCGTATCCTCAGCCTCTAGTTTCTGTGAGTTGATTTGTAGTGTGACCTTTTGCTCTTGGTGCGAAACTGTGAAGACAGTGTACGTTGTTTTCTTTTCGTTGATCTTCACAAGCAAGGTTTCGGTCTTGAGCACAGAGCACTCCACCCTGTGGCAGACCTTGTCCCATTAGTCGTTTCTGGCTGCGGTGCTGTTTGATTTGGGTTCTGGTTCTTCTGTTGTGCAGATACTGGCTGATCCACTTGAACATGCGTCCAGCAACTCCACACTATCGTAATTTCAACTTCAACCTTTTCAAAGGTCTATCCAAACAGAAAGAATTAGCTTATTTTCTTGGAAGGCATCTTCTATTACTTGGGAGATGTAGGTGACTTGGTCCTCAGTGGACCGATCCTGTCTAAAGGACTGATGTGCTGTTTTTCCTCTAGGTGCCACATTAATCTGGTGTTGATGAGACGTTCCATCAGCTTTCCAACGCAGCTGGTAAGACTGATAGTTCGGTAGCTCTCTGCTTTGGACTTGTCTTTTCCCTTCTTGGATCAAGAAAGATCATGATGGATTCTCTCCATACTTGTGGGTACCACTCATATTCTTCAACTGTCATTGCACAGCTGAAGGAGCTTCGTCTTTGATTTTGGATCGATATGAAGCAACAACTCATTTGTGATCTCGTCGTGACCTCGGGACGTCTTCAGTTTTTGTTTTGACATTGCTTCCTCAAGTTCTATGTTGTTGAAGGGAATGTTCATTGTGGGTTCCACCTGGTTGCCTTCAAGGGCGTTCTGGGATTCCGTTATCTTTCTTCTTCGTTCTGGTGTTATTCCAAGGTTGCTGGTCTCCGTGTACTGGGTGATGAAATAGTTGGCTGCCTGGTTGCCAGTAAGTAGCTCCTGGTTGTATTGAAGTATGATTGGTGAGTTTTCGTAAATCATGGCGTGAGTCAATTTCCACAATTTGCTGCCATCTTTGACCAGATTGAGATGCTCTGTTTTTTTCCAACTTCATCGTGCTTCTTGGATTAAGGTTCCCCTGTGCCTTGCTGTAACGTCCTGGAGTGTTATGTTGTTATTCACTATGGGGTATTCTTCAATTTGTTCTCTGGCTTCAATGACGCGATCATCAAGCTCTTGAAGCTCCTCAGTCCAGTAGGATCTGTAATTCTTCCTGGCATCTCGAGGGATAGATTTGTTGGCAGCATTGAGTATAGTCTGGCTTATAGCCTTTACTTTCAGGTTCAGGTTCTGGTGTTTGTTATGAATTTCTCCTGTGTACTGATCAGTCAGCATGGCAAATTTCTCCCAGTTAGCCTTCTTGTAATTCCATTGTGGAAATGTTTTGGCGTCCTGCAGTTTGAAGGTAATGCCCAGAGAAATCTTCACTGGTCTACGGTCGTTCCCTCCAAGCTGATTTTGTACCGTTCTGATTATCTTTTTGAGATGTCACCAGTAGCAAAGGCCAAAGGTCAGGTGTCGTTGTAGTCAGCCATCTCCTGGCTATCTGGGAGTTCAATCTGGTCAAGGCATAACTCTCTGTCTAGCGGGCTGTATATGTCGTAGATCTTTAGCAGTTGATGATGCAGGCTATGAGGCAGACGCCTTATAGTGAATAGTGCGTGACGCAGTGGTTGGGCACCTGGCGGTTCTGCATCTCCGACTTCAGTCGTTGGCGTTTTTCCGGGGCCGCTCCCGTAGACCAACTGCCTGCCAGAGCTGAAGAGCTTGGTCCGCCCTACCGATGGTTTTAAAACGTATCGGCCCCTCACTTCGTTTAGCTTGCCAACAGAAGCTGGGTGTGGCCGCCACCTGAAGGCAGCTTCCTCAAGCCAGAAGTGAGAGTTCAGTGTCTGGTGAGAACCAGTGATCCCGTCCATCCCGAAGGATGCTGTTGCCGGGGGACAAAGGCACTACCTCCACCTAAACACCGCAGACTCCCATTTTGGAGCTGACACGTACAATCTTCTGTAAACCGTTCTTGTTTTAACACTCAGGTTGAAATACCAGTATATAAACGAAAAGCAAAGAACACTCTCAATAAAAGACTTGTAAATTTGTTTTATCAACAGAAAATTAGTTTAATTTTCTAAGAAAGTACAGGCGCTGCTGACATTTTTTGACGATTACTTCAGTGTTGTGTTTGTTATCAAACTCTGTACCTAAGTATTTGTACTTTGGACAATTTTAACCTATCTGATCATGAATGGTGGTTTTTCAGGACTTTGACTGTGTTTTCTGAAATCTATTTCTAACTCCCAGGGATTCCTTGAATGAATTCGCTTAAAGTTGCATTCTGAGATCATGAGCGGTGCCAGAGAGGGTAGTTTACAGGCACAAACCTCCAATTGCAACCCCGTTGATGCTCGGCAAAAAACCCTGATGGCACAACCGAAATTCATTCATACTACCGTGGCACATTCAACACGTCTAAGGGGCATGCCACTCTAGCGCAGGCATAGCGCGGCAAAATGAAAAAGGTCTAGGAGGCACATGCTCCTACGCCCTCCTGGAGAATTTTTTTCTCAAATTTCCAGTGAATCATCATGCCACATGCACTATATATCACTTTCCTCAATCCCAATTGTTTATCATACTATAAAATTTTAAGATAACACGGCGCAACAGACGAACAATTGGACCTAGTGACTGGTAATGTTGCAAAAGCACAATTCATCGAATCATATATCAAATACCAAAGACATAATATTGTAGCAAGAATGATCAACAGTGTAAATAAAGTTGTTCTTGCTGTACACACACTTTCTTTAAAAACAAATACAAATGATGTTTAAAAATGTCTGTGCTGGACCACCGAACGGCGTATAAGGGGTCAGCACACTGTTGGTTTTCCCATAGGCGACCATGTTAACGTTTTGTCTGATTATAAGAAAACGTGACCTATAAAATGTCTTAAACTTCTCACCTGCTGTTATCATCATCTCATTGACATGCTGATGGATTAAAAAAAAATTGCATACTTCCAGCTCTCATAAAATGCCTGTATTTGTGACACCCGTCAATATTTACAAATGCCGGCAAGAATTACTCCGGAAACAGGTCACACAGGCAAATTGCTGCCAAATATCCTTCCGCTTATTCAAATCATCTAGAAATCCACCATTTTACAGTCAACACCTACTACAATCACACATGAAAATCTTCCTACTCAAATGCACTTATGTCACAGCATGTGAATTTTGAAAAAAATCATTTCTAAAAAATACATTGCACTTTTCTTAGTGTGCTATGAACAGGAAGTCTAATTAGAACATGACCCCAAGTAGGCAAGGCAATTTTGGAGAAAAATGTTGAAACTAACACATGTTATAGCCTCTCCTATCTCATACACTGTGTGATTTTTTTTAAATTCATCCACGTGCTTGTTTTTTATACACATTTCAAAAGAGCCACCCTACTTGACAGGGCACCGTGTGAATAAGCATTTCACTCTCCGACTATTTCTAATCTGGCATATCTCTACACTGCACACTCATTCTCATGTGGTACGTATGAACTCCTAACACAGTTTCCAGAAAGTCCAATATGTGCTTTATAAGAATATCCAATTCAGCCAGTTGTTATGATAAATTCCAATTTATCTTGATTTTTTGGCTTTTTTCCCTATTTACAAAGGTAAAAATATCAAAAAAAATCACCTTAGGGAGTGAAATCATCAAAGGCCAGACGTCTCAAGCAGTTCAATTGCATAATATTACACAGCCTAATTAGCAGACATCCAGAAGACAATAGCACTTGCCTGATTGGCCAGAAGACAGAGCCAGTAGACAGTATCACATAGCAGTCCTCATTATGGTGGCTCACACCAGTGGCTGTGCTCAAGTGTCATTAGGGTCACCAATAAGGTCTTCACATGTGTTTAATTACCTGAAAAGTAAACAAAAAAGACTGTTGAATTACCATGCTGCAACATGATTGGTTTATTTTTATAAAAATGTCCAAACTGAGGCTTAACTAATGGGATTATATCCCCACCCCCCTTAATTATCACACACACACACACACAGATCTTCATTCACTGTGATTTGGACTGACATACTAGTGAGAAGTCTGTAATTTCCAATAACGGTTTGTCCCTTTCAACTGTAATTTTGCCTGGATTATTCCGCTGCGATATTACAATGAAGGAGACTACAAATGAGATTAGTAAAGTTGGTGATAAGAAGCCACCGCCTGTTCGTGGCAAGACGATAAATCCATGTGGTTTTCAGCATGGTCATCGATACTTCAAACCAACACGTGCTGAAACATCAGAAACTCAATCAGGTCGTGTGTGGATGTCACGACTACATATGGACGACTATTCCAGAGTGGTACAGGAAACTGCGGGTGGACTGTTAACAGTACCGGATGCCAATGGAGTATGTGGCAATGCCAACATTCTACGACCACGGCCAGATAAGTGCCTGGATTTAACAGACAGCTATTTTCAAGCAGACAAAAACCATAAAGATTCTGAGATGCGTCTGCTGAATATGAAGAAAACTGCTGATATGTGGAATGATTGCTATGCAGAGCATGCAAAGACAACATGCACTTCTGCACATTTTGAAGCACATGAGGAACGACAGATCGGTCTGTGCTGGAAGCAATCACTCCGGTGTACACATTGTGATTATCATTCACGCTTGTACAAACTATTCACTGAGGTGAACACTGGACGCTGTGGTCAGCGGGCCGCAACGACTAATGTCGGTCTACAGGATTCAACAACAGGAACCACAAAGATCCGTCACATTCTAGCTGCGACGAATACGCCTCCACCAAGTCAGTCAGGGTTACAAAGAAATGCGAACAAAGTTGGAACTCTCAATGCCCAGGCAATAATGGATGACTTACATGAGAGAAGACGAAAAACTAAAGCAACTAACTCCTGCGTGGTCTGCCAGAAGACGACCCCATTAACATAAGCGTCGATGTTAGATACAACTCGACAAATCTGAAAAACAGTTATAGTTGTGGTGGACAAAATGCGTCACAGGTTGTGGGAACTGCAGTCAGCTGGCAAACTGGTAATCTGGAAATCATAGCGTTCCACCTGGACAACAAGCTCTGCAAATTAGGATCTTCACTTCGCAGTCAAGGCATGGATGTAACCTGTCCTGAGCATGCCGGTTGCACAGCCAATGTGCAAGCAACGGAACCACTGTCTGAGTACATAATTGGGAAAAAGATTGGTGACAGTCTTACACAAGACAGTGTTGCAATCAAATACGTTGCTACCGACGGAGATGCATTAGCATCTCGGGGTATACAAGATGCCATGCCAGCAGGTACACAGACAGAGAGACAATCCGATACGACACATCTGTCTCAAACACAATTTCGTCACATCATGAAAGCGTCATTCTCCTCCAGAATGTTCCCAGGAGAGACAGCTGCCGTGCGAACAGAAAACAGAAGAATGTTTGCGGAAGACGTGAAGACCAGGTGCCAGAAGATTTATACAAGTGTACATATCCTTCACGACAGCAACGCGACAGTCATAGCTAGTCGTATGCCGGACATCATTCAAGCCACGTTAGACTGCTATTCTGGCACGTGCAAAAACTGTCGCAGACATGGAATTGTCTGCCGTGATGGTCGCAAGAATTGGTGGAATACCCCACAGCATTTGAAGGCATGTGGCCTAAGGCGAGTAAATATGACTGACAGTGATCGAGCAACACTTCAAGGACTGATCGAGATGCGTCTTGGCAATCGCGCACTTCAAATGACAAGACGCAAATTGACAACTAATTTTAACGAAGGAGCCAACAGAGCAATATCTGCTTCTCGCCCCAAAAATAGTAAATTTAGCCGAAATGCATTGGGGCGTATGTCTTCAGTCATCGATCGCTTAAACTACGGTGCTGGAATTTCAATGCTACGAAAGCTGGAAAACGTTCTGTGTCCAATTACAAAGGGTGGCAGAGTGGCACGTGCTGTCAAACGGATTCAGCAGGACCTGCTCTACCAGCGAAAGTATTCCAGACAGCCATCGGTTCGCTTACACAGACGAAGTACCCAATCAAAGAGAATGAGAGAGTATCTCAAGGCAAATAAAAACAGATACCAAGACGACATATACAAAAAGAGTCAGCTTAATCCCGAACCAGAGAGTCGTACCAGCACGCTGTCGAGAGATGTAACAGCAAACCAAATAGAAGAAGACGTAGACAGCGAAAGCCACCTGTAAATCGCATTGATCACCCATATTCATTAAGGTCACGCCTATCGGCCGATCACCCTTACGCAAGCAGAGAGTAGGCGTACACGGCATTCTAACAATTGTGACATTCTGTATTTCTGCAGCGTCTACTTGAGCTGCAAAGCTGACTGTCCGTGCGAACGCAATGAGAAAAGACCTACACCACCCGGTCTGACATACACGCGACACAACTCCACCTGACTTCCTGCGAACACAGCCAGAACACGAGCACCACAAACAATCGACAATATTACATCATATCTACATTTACTCCCGAAAAAAGTAAGTTCTTATCTATTTTTAAATCTATCATGCATGCCGGGTAAGCGCCATGGCCAGAACATTTGTCAAAATTACTGCAACGTATCTTCTCATTGTTCACACGGTGTGGCTCAAGGCTCACATGATCGGCTGTTACACACAGGCTATTGTGACAGACATGGGAAGCATCCAGTACTGCTTGTAGGAATGTCGTACGGTGCTGCAGCATGTAGGCTAAACGGTGGGCTGTTATTGTGCGTCTATTGCCACATGCAAATTTACAATTAATTGCACCATACTTTACGTTTGACCCTTTTCTGCATTTCATACAGCCTGTCCACAATATACACTTATTGTTTGATGACACACACGCATTTTCATTAATTTTGTGTGAATATTTCTCATAAAACGTGTCATCCATGATGGCTTACTGTGTAGCTGTGTTTCCGTTGCCAGGGACTTTATTGGGGTCAGCACATTGTTGGTTTTCCCATAGGTGACCATGTTAACGTTTTGTCTGATTATAAGAAAACGTGACCTATAAAATGTCTTAAACTTCTCACCTGCTGTTATCATCATCTCATTGACATGCTGATGGATTAAAAAAAATTGCATACTTCCAGCTCTCGTAAAATGCCTGTATGTGTGACACCCGTCAATATTTACAAATGCCGGCAAGAATTACTCCGCAAACAGGTCACACTGGCAAATTGCTGTCAAATATCCTTCCGCTTATTCAAATCATCTAGAAATCCACCATTTTACAGTCAACACCTTCTACAATCACACATGAAAATCTCCCTACTCAAATGAACTTATGTCACAGCATGTGAATTCTGAAAAAAATCATTTCTAAAAAATACACTGCACTTTTCTTCGTGTGCAATAAACAGAAAGTCTAACTAGAACATGACCCCATAACCTCGTAACTACAGAGTTGCGCGTTACCTCCGACTTAGCCACCGTTGTAAGGAGGAAGTCACGTGGTACGGAAAATTTGAAGCAAATCACTTCCCGATTTGAACTGAATTAGGAGGACGTACAGCTAGTTACTTGTGTCGACAGACTCAGATCTACTGGGCGCAATGGCGGCGTGCTCTGTGTGTGTTTTGCTGGCGACCCTGGCCATGTGCGGGGCTTCGACTGGACCCGGAATGAAAATCCGATTATCTCGACCCGGGCTGGATTTCGGTTCGTATCTGTATCACACCTGCAACTTGCATGGTCGGATTATGAAAACTAATGCTCTCAAATTGATCCTAATTCCACAGTTTTGTGAACGATAATATTCAAATATAGGTGTTAGCTGAAAATATGAGTGTAATGAAGATCATTGCAGCTTTTGGAACGTATCTAAATTGTTGAATAACGTTTGTCGTGCGATTGCAGCGTAGTGCGGAGCTAGTTTCGTTTTGCACGTCTCCGTCGTTATTGTAAAACGTAGGCGTTAACCATACCATCAGATTCATTGCTACGTCCGACACTACAGCGCGTACTGCAGTAAAGTGGCTTCTAAGCGCGGCGGAGTTGAATTGTATTCAGCTGAAGGCTCCATTATAACCGATCTACGTCAAAACAGTGTGATTGAGCATGCTGTTAGTTGCTGATTCAATTCCGCCCATGTACGACGACAGAAACAGATGAATGCTTTTAGCTGACGCCCTTCGTGCAAATTGTAACAAGAATCACCAGAACTTAAAACTTACACACTTCGCGTGTATAAAGCATGATGTATAAGAAGGAACAAAAAGATCCAGCAGATACCGCACACATATGTTCATAGTCGTCCTCGATGTTAAAGATTGAAATAAAACTGAAGATGTTTATAAGCAGACCCACTAGAAATAACTAAAGGTGGCCCCCATCGTATATCAATTATTTTTCATTGCCTCGATATCTAGGTCTATCGGCGACGCGGACCGGTTTGCCTCGTTCTTATGTATTGTATTTCCAACGTTAACGAAGTTTCCAAAGAACGAAGCCGTCCGGTCCATTCATGCGTGGTTTCTATTGGAACAAGGGTCAACTAGAGCAAGTGTGCTGTCAGCCCAAGGCGTATTAGAACGAATGCCGTCCATGCTATGATGTGTTCTTTGTTAACGTTTGTTCATGCATAAAAAGGTTACAAATCCTAAAACCTAGTTTGGTCCGATTCGATGCACTGAATACTAAGGCGTCGTGGTAACAGCTACTGTGTGCTGAACGTAGCGGCGGCGGCTCACAACAGTGGCTCCTCCTGCCTGCTACAATACATATTATTTGTTGCCGTTTTTTTTCCAAGCCGAAGCTGCATTGTTTAAACTAGCAACAATGTCCGACACCTGACGGCTGCCTTGGTAGTTGACAGTCGTAATAGTACTATTTAGCAAACGTTAGAGAACATATACAAAGCATCGTACACATAAACACCAAAACGCGTTCGTAAATACTCGCCCATCGACAGGCCCTAGACGTGATAATGTAGAATTGTCAAATAATATCCGTATTACTATGTTATTGACATTGGGATAGGCATAAGCATTATTGTGTCAGCGTCTTCTTCATATTGCCACGTCCATGACGCAGGGGCTGTTTTCCAGAAGTGTTTGCCGTGCGCACATGGTTCGTGCGATTGTTAAGTTACGTTTTATGTATTACGCGCTGATTTACCCCATAAAATACCCCATACGTTGAAATATATGGGGTATTTTGAAAAAAATGGATATCTTACTTTCGATTCTTGTAATCGTAGAATAATCCATGAAAGTTTTGCGCTCTAAGGTCAAACTGTCTAAGAGGAAAACGTTAACCTACATACGCAAGCTCGATTGAGTAGATGCAGTCATCTGTATCAAAACTACAGTGAAGAATGAAGAGCTGCGAATAGGCAACAAGTGAAAGTGACCTTTCAGCATGTGGTTTGAACCTATATCCAGATAATTCGAAATTAATTTCTTTACCATCATAAGAAGATATTGAATACTCATGAGAACAAGCCCTACTGTCTAAACACGTAGCTCACGCACAAAGCACCATCAGTCGGACTTGTGGAAAACTATTATGTGAGTTTATAGAAATTAAACACCGAAATGGTGCTGTTCTGCCCAACAGTGGCACTGTCCATGACAATTTCCGTAATAAACCACTGACGTTAGAAATGTGGTTGTAGTTGCAAATGGTTAGTTTCTATTTACTCATATAATGGCACAGCCCCAAGCATTTGCCTTTTGTTTCCCTTTCATGTTTCGACTTGAACTTGGGTGAGAAACACCAGTGTGTACGATAAATATATAACAAAGAAACAATATATTCAACGTTGCACCAGTATTTTCATGGAAGGTACTCTCTCTCACTCTTTCTCCCTCTCTCTCCCTCTCCCTCCCTCTCCCTCCCTCCCTCTCTCTCTCTCTCTCTCTCTCTGTCTCTGTCTCTGTCTCTGTCTCTCTCTCTGTCTCTGTCTCTCTCTCTCTCTCTCTCTCTCTCTCTCTCTGTCTCTCTCTCTCTCTCTCTCTCTCTCTCTCTCTCTCTCTCACACACACACACACACACACACACACACACACACACACACACACACACACACACACACACACACACACACACACACACACACACACACACACGATGAAAGGGATTGGACAAATCCATTTTGTCAAAAAACTTCCTCGGTCTCGTCATTTTCTTGACTGCTGCGCACGTGACGTTTTCTGTTATTGCAATGCCCATTACAAAAAGAGAGCAGGCATTCTACATGCATTCTACATACATTCAACATGGTAATGTCGGCATCGGAAGCGGGGGTGGGAGCAATATGTCGGGTGGGCAGGCGGGAGATATATCAACCCATAAATATTTCAGCAAGTGGGTGTAGTTGGAGTTGGATGGTGTGCATCAAAAAAGATGCAGTTGGAGGTGTTTTAGGCTCAAGGAGATTGCAGTTGGAGTTTTTATTGGTGATCCTCAAGGGGTGCCGTTGGACAGTTTTGGTAAGGCTCAGTTCCCAAACTAATTGCCACGTTTCGGCATCAAACGTGGTCACGTTTGTTTTGGACAGTGGACGAACTGCTACTAATGCTGGTTATGTTGTTGGATGTAACTATCACATTACTCGTTTTCACTTGCAGTGTCCAATGCCGCCCTACAATTGGTGACGTCAAGCCTGACGAATGCGTCCGTCGGCGACCAGCACGAGAGGATCGGCAAGTCTATATACGACATGTCTAAGTACGGTCATTTCCAGTTTGTAACTATATTCAAGGGCTGTTTGCTTGTCAATGTAATACTATTTCGATTAATGTTAAGTTTTTGTTCAACATAACCTACAGTGTAGGTGCTTATGCACCAATGTTTAGTGGGAGCAACCAGAGTGCCGGACTGGAGATCGAAGGAACAGGGGTTCGAATTGTGGTACAGATATTTTGAAGATGACTTTAAATTTTACACGGGATGCAAATCTCTCCCAGAATCGGAGTTCTGTGACGAAATTTTATGATACACATTTATGTTCATACGAACAATAATTGTACTATCCGGACGCCGCACGACAACCCGTATGCCTATTTATTTCTGCTCGATACTATGAAAACGTAAACCTCAATTCCAGAGTTCGGATCATATCTTTCACTAAGCCAACTGCTGCAACGACAATGGCACCAGATGGCGGAATAACATGGAAGCTCTTTGGTGGCGCTATCTCTGTGAAAGGCTACTGGCACTACCAATACAAAGGAGGCTGGCTGTGAGTATTATACAACGAGTCAATATTGATAAATACGTTCATTGATATATTATTATTGATTTTCTCACGTGCATGGAATAGCACGGCAGGCGTTTTTAGCTATTTTGGTATTGTTTAGAGCAACTGATCAGCAGCAGGTTTGACCAGGACCATTATAGATTAGTTATAAGAATATATCATTTTCTTACAGAAGACTATACATTACAGTTTACTTGTACCCTAGCCTTCTTGCGAGGAACAACGACAATGTTCTATTGTGATCAAACCATTTAGTAGTATCATTTTGTCATATTTTTCACGCATAGTTAATAATTTATTTTGTCCTCTTTTTCAACCAGTTTATCAGCAGACGATAGAGGGACCTTTGACGTCTCGGTGTCAGAATTTGACGTCACCATATCCATCGCAATTGGTAAGTTATTTACAAATATCCATACAACTCTTACCAGTCTTTGGATCAAGCAAACGTTGGAATTCCACAAATAGTTACCATACTGTCTCTCTTTTACACCTGCAACAGTTGATAAAATGTGTCAAATGCCAGTAAATCAGCCAGTTAAAATCGTCGGACATCACCTCTAGAGTTGGTTCGTAATCCTTCAGGGATGGACAAGATGGGTCAGCCGACCATACATACAACTGCTTGTACATCTAACGTCCGCAGAGTAAAGATATACCTGCATGGCGACGAGGAATGGTTATACAACATGTTCGACGACCAGGTTGCGAGTTTCGTGAAGACGCAGCTGAATAATAAAGTGGGTAACACCATCGGTAGCAATTGAATGTCGTGTTCACAATGAAAATCTGAAGAGATTTATGCTGTGTTCTGAAAGAGCGTAAGCGGTGTAACAACAAATACGTAGCTTGGAACAGTAATAATTGTACACAGGATGCGTGGCGTTGGGAACAATTGCATGTCATAAACCGGTTTAAAGTTAAGACTCGTAAGATTTTCTGTTTGAACACGGCACAATCTATTTCGGTTTAAGACGTACAATTGTTCGCAACACCACGCGTCCTTTCTACAGTTGTTCCAAGCTACGTATAATTGATGTACACGTGAAATTAAATCGGTTAGTTAAACCGCTTACGTTCTGTATGAACACAGCAATAGTATTTGAAGCGCCCCTGAGCTTGGTTTCTTAGGGTTTAGGCACAAAAGAAGTTACCATATTATATATACATAGATGTAATTATAGAACTGGAGAGAACTCCTTGAAAGTAATAGGGGCTCGTCTTTGGAATAAACCACCTGTAGACATTAAACATTCGAAAACGCTAAATATGTTTAAGAATGCAACCTTTATATACGTAATATTATGTATGTGGGAGTAACCTATATGAGTTTGATTTAATTGGCTACCAGCTCGATAAGTTATACTTCTCTGGTAGCCACCTCATCTGTGTTACATTGCTCTTGAATTGTGCTGTATATTATCTGGATGAGGAAATAAATTTACTTTACTTTATTATTATTATTAAGACAAACGAATCATCACTAAGTAGAGCATTTTAATTGTAAATCGAAATAATTGATGATAGATGTAAACACAAACACAACGTTGCATTGTTTTCAACATGTACTTACCATGCAACCATCGCCTATACTGATATACTGTGAATGCGTGGATATTAATATTATGTGTGATGCTGAGAGGTACATGCAACCTCCATCGCGTATGCGGTCACATTTAACGCGATGCTACATAAATGTCTATCACCATGCGGAAATACGCAATAGACAGTTAAAGGTGTATTATATTATATCGACATTATTTTTGTGATGAACCCTGCACCGCCTATACTGGAAATTCACTCAAATAGTTTCACTGTAATTAGCAAAATATACGAATGCCGTTATGAATACGTTAGATGATTGGATTTTAGCTGTGTGAGGTTGCTCAAAAAGCAGTCAACGACAACGGCGCAAAACGAATGAAGCAACTGAATCGTAAGTACACTTTCTTTATTTCTTCTTGTTCCACATAATATGACGATTAAATGTGCTATGCTAAATAGACGTCATTTATATAAATTTAATAAGTGGGTTACATATATCGGACAAATAGTTTAATATAAATATCATACACATATGGACAAAGGCGGCAAGCACAGCTCAGTACGAGTTACTGTTCTTGGGAGTAAATCAAATCAAAACCAGGCAGAAGGCAATAGGAAACCACTGATGTACCTTTGCCAAGACAATCATGACCCACAGAATCACAGAAAATAACGTTAACGGCGTGAAGGGTTGTTCTGACAGTTCTGACAGGAACACCTCGCTCGGTAAGGATAGTCATGTGCAACTGGTGACACCAGATCGTCATCCAGCTACTGTGCGCAACAAAAAGATATTGAATATTGCTATATGGAACGTAAGAACTCTATTTCAGAAAGGAAAACTAGATAACATCAAACAAGAAACGACTCAGGAAAGATTCAGGATAAATATAATGGGAATGTGTGAAGTTAGATGGACTGGGGCAGGAGTGACGACATCAAATAATTACACAATCATTTACTCAGGAGGCAATAAACATGAAGTGGGAGTTGGAATTCTGTTGGATGAAAAAAGAACAAAATGCTTACTAGGATACTGAACCAAATCATACCATATTTTGTTCTCAGTTAAAAAAGATAGAAAGTTTAGGGGACACGAAATTACATTAGTAAACGAGCAGTGTAGATTAGATATAAGAAAGTTCTCATTTTCACACAGGACAGTAAATGATTGGAACAGGTTATTTGCTGATTATGTGGGTGCTACTAGCGTGAATATTCTTAAACATGAATTGACATGTACCTCAGAAGGGCGGGATACACATAAATAAAAGGGTTCTCAATAAGGCATCGGATCGCACCCATTTGGTGAAACTCAGTGGCAAACCATTTAACATTAACATAATACAAGCGTATGCACCAACCACACGCACGCATGAGACATTTTATAATGGTATTGAATTGGAAAAATCGCATTGCAAATCACAGAAGATTGTAATAGTTATGGGATATTCTAGTTCTAAAGTTGGAGGGGAAAGATGTGAAGACACATTTGGACCACATGGCCTGGGGAGCAGAAATGAGAGAGGAAATAAACTAATAGAGTGGGCAAAATCTCATTACATGATTGTAGGAAACACCTGGTTTCTACAACACCCATACAAACTTTGGACTTGGCAAAGTCCAGGAGATCGCACACGGAATCAAATTGATTAAATCTTAGTCAATACATTTTTTAGAAATGTCCTACTGAGATCCTGATCATGTGCCAGTGCGAGCTACATTCTGACTGAAACTGAAGAAAAGGAAAAGAGCAACAAGGAACATTAAACTAGACATGAGTGTACTAAAATCAGATTCAAGATGTGGACGACAAATCGGAACAAATGAAGGAAGCAATCACACAGGTTGCAGAAGAAACTATTCCTAGGCAGTGCAGAAAAGCAAAGAAAAAATAGATGACTGACAATATTTTTAATTTTATGGACGAAATGAGGAAAATTAAACAAATTCGTGATGCATATGTAACAAAGAACAAATATATAACGGCCAAAATGTAATCTAGCGAAAGCGAAGTTGCTTAACGAACAATGCAAAGAAATTGAACAGAAGCATAAGCACTACACAACATCCACGTATGCTAGAATAAGATAAATCACAGGGAAAAAGAGCATGCTCAGCTACAGGTTGCCTGAAATCTAAAGAAGGAAACATAATAACGGACAAAGAAAAAATACTCGAGAGATGGTCAGAATATATTGGTGAACTTTACAATGATGAAAGGGGTGAAAAAAACCATCAATTAAGAAGAACCTTGTTGGTCCTCCAATATTGAAGGATGAGGTTCAAAAAAACATCAAATGAATGAAAAAAAGAAAAACAGCTGGACCAGATAATATTACCACTGAAACATTTGAGTATTTATATGAATTTGGTATTGATATAGTAATATACTTTTGTACAACATATATGACAGCGGAAGAATCCCAACTGATTTATCAAGATCCATTTTTTCTAGCAATACCAAAGAAACAAACCAGGCGCGATAGAATGTGAACTACACCGTACAATTAGTTTCATGAATCACTTCAATTATTATGGGCAAGATGAGAAACCAAATAAAGCCGGGAATTGCTGAAGAACTCTGTGGGAGATAAAGGTACAAGTAATGCAATATACATCCTACGAACACTGATTGAGAGAGCACTGGAAGTGCAGAAAGATCTGTATGTATGTTTTATTGATTACACAAAGATATTTGACAGAGTTCGTCATGAATAAATCATATAAATACTGGAGAGTTTGAACATTGATGGGAAATATCTGAGAGTTGTAAGAAATATATAGGCCTACTGGGAACAAACAGCAGCAATACGAATACAAAATGACATCAGTAAATTTCAAGAAATAAAACGTGGTGTGTGACAACGGTGTGTCCTATCCCCCAATCTCTTTTCATTATACAGTGAGATCAACTTACGTACATTAAAAAATATGCTAGGTATTCAAGTAGGGGGATACAACATGAATAATTTACGATATGCAGAAGACACGGTGCTGATTGCCAAGAATGAAATAGATGTACCACATATGCTAGATACAGTATTAAGGGAAAGTGATAAAAAATTGTCTCTCCCGGAACAAAAAGAAAACAGAAACCATGGTCATCTCAAACAAAAATTACACTCCAGCAATACAGTCTGAACGTTTAACTATCTGGGATCACATATAACTTCCGACGGTCGATGCAACGATGAGATCAAGAGACGTATTGCTTAGGCCAAATCAGCATTTCGCAGCATGAAAAACATTTTAATAAACTATAATGTATAATTTGAAGCGAGAAAACGTGTAGTATACATCCTACATAGAACCCATATTGCTATATGGATGTGAATCACACCAATCCACATAGTTTAAAACAATGTAGCGAGATTGACAAAACAATAAATACGTATGGGATATTAAGCCCCTTCTGTTTCACTGTTTAAGTCCAAGTCGACTTTGCCAAATGGTTCCTGCTGGATGACCGTATTGTCCAAGAACCCAAGGTCACGAGCAGCTATGTCGACTCATTCCACAAGGTAGCAGGACTACGTTATTATGTTCGACCTGACAAAGGTGCCGAAAGAATGGTTTCGCCTCCATTTTGCAGTTGTTGTTTTTTCTTGTCATTAAAGTTCAGCGAGTTGAGCTGCTAAACACATCCACGACGTAGACGCGTTGATGTTCTCAACTGCCTTCTGGCCATATAGAAAGCAGATCCAGATCAAAAGCTACAGTTCTTCTTTGAATGTGACAACACTGCCAGTACTTTTGTACAGCCAGTGGAATTGTGCGCAGAATAGAAACAATTTCCTGAACAGAGTTCATATCCAGACAGAGATTCCCAAAAAGGCAAGAATTGTGGACATTTATTTCTTACTTCCAGCCTTCGGCTTCACGAATTCAGGGGATTTCTTCATCATACGCTTGCCTTTTGTTTTAACTCGGTGTCATAAAATATAAATTCTTCATTGTAAGCACCACGGGGAATGTGTTTCAATAACATTGTCAGTTAATAATACGACTGAATATCAATAGTTTGACACAATTGCATGCTGAACAAATAAGCCATTTCTATTTCCTTTTTCACCTGCTTTTGCCTTTGAGGCAGTTTGCATATCCTGTGGTGGTCAGGAGCTTATAAAGTAAAGATTTCGCAACGTTTTTCAGAACTTATCTACCCCAAAACTTGGCTGATCATCGACACATATATGATCCTCCTCGTCTAGGAAAAAATACAACAAGCTGTTCCCAATAGTGTGAGGTTTATTTTATATTGTTATTACTGAAGAGACAAGAGAATCAATGATGTATCTACCATTGTATATGTATCTAGTAAAGCGCGTGTGATTAATTGTACATGTTTAGTGTACGCTACATTATGGTAACTGAGGGCATGAGATGACCCCCTGAAATTGCAAAACGACCCCTCAGGAGGTCTAGACCCCCAATTTGAAAACCACAGTTCTAGACAAACAGTTGCGAAGTTGTGCTCATTTTTAGGGCGAGGTGTTCGAGTACGGTGTACACAAAGAGGCTCCTTTCCAACCCCAGTCGCTTCCAGATGAGCCGCTAGGTGGAGCCCGGATGATGACATTCTGGATATCAGACTACGTTCTCAATACTCTCGGATATGTGGTCCAGAGAAAGGGCCTGATGCACTATAAGGTGTCGAGCAAAGAGGTGAGTATACAATGAAACGAATACGGTCACCATTGGGACTGAGCAAACGAGACCTGAATAGCCAGCTGACCATATTAGCGGGACTAATTATTCAGGGTTGCGAGGTGGCAGTTTTATCGAGGTGACGGTAAAGTGAAGTTCGACTGCATAACATTGCTTGTTTTTGTATCGCTGCCGCTACGCTCCATTCAGTGCATTGATTCGATTGATGATCCTCAGAATATTGGTTTTCAATGTGTGGCAAGGTAGCACGGAGTAAGAACCCCCTTTAAGGGCAATACAAATATGTTGTCGAAAGTGGGCTTATTACTCCGTGGATGTGGCTAAAACCCCGACGTTTATTATTCCACAAATCATAGGTACTACCAAAATAAAACTATAGCATCTTAACAACGAAATCCATGTTATCACATACACCATGTCGATGTGTTTTAAAATGTTTTTATTATCATCAAGCGGTTTGCAATTTTTTCAAAAACAAAATGGGTTTTCTGGAATGCAACCATAATGAGTCCAGTGTTTGCGCGTGCATCAATGGATTCACCTGTACGTTTACACACTTACAATTGTCTGTGAACAAATACTGGTAATTATTCATTGCATGTGAATTCTGCCGAGAAAAACGTTCCGTATCATGTACGTCCAGCTTCTGTTTAATAAAAGATGAAACGTCTACGTACACTCCTAATGTATACTTATTTATTCATCTGAATTATCTATAAATACAAGACATACAAATATAGCCAATCGTCTTCTTTTTAGTTGGCGAATGAAGGCAAGCCACATTTGTTGGACACCAATTGTCCAGGAAATGTGTGTATCGGCAATTTCATCCCGGGGGTAAGTAACATATATCATGTTTTATTGTCATTTTATTTTACTGATTCTCATGCATATATTGCAAAAAGCAAGTGTTACTCTCAAAGACATATTTAGGTTTTCCACAATATTACGATAGTTTTGTGCGACGTATTTGGTTACAATTCCATGGGAAATAATCAGTGTAGTTACTATGTCAAGTTTCTTGATGCTGTTATGCAGTGGTGACAATGAAAATGTCGAATTGGGCAGAATATGTTTAAATGGAAACAAACGCTTACTGGCCTATATACCTAAAATACTTATTACAAACTAACCATGTGTAACTACCAATCAACACTTTCACTCAGAATGTGTCCTCAGAAGGGTATCATATTATTAATATGGTGAATCCTCATTGCTCCCGACAGCTGACATATCAGGGCATGTTCCCGATGCTTGATCAATAAGCGCCGATGGTGTTGGTCCTGCTAAGACGCGTTCGAGTCCAGTTTACGTTCGAAATGTAATAACACAATATAACGTTAAGCCAGCGCCTATAGTGATTATTTGCATCCCCTTCAATTCAGAAGCTGCGTTTCATTTTAGTAGCATGTGCAGAACGCTGCGGGTTTAATAATTTAAGTGGCGATAAAATACAACGACAAATCACGTCGTGCTCACAGCTTGATAAACGGCCAACACTCGTCTTGATGACGTCAGGCTATTCACCGAGCGTGTCACGCTGTCCATGCGATTTAAGTTAGATGTGCACAACATGGTTTTCTACTGTAACCTACTGGCATGATACTCTTCATTGTATTTGCAATGGTTAGCGTTTATGAACTGTTTATGCATATATCCAAACAGATTACCTTTGTTTCATGTTAAGGTTTATTATCTGCAGTCGATCACATGCTATTGCATGCTGTGATCTGATTTTGCTGTAGATATCCAAACAATTCCCCAATGGGTCCGTTTCCATCAGTCTGATGTCGACTGGAGATGCAGACCATCCGCGGTTCACAATGCTTCCGGGACAACTGCAAGGATATCTGGCGGGTATGGCCTACTTCTCAGTGAAGACCTTGAACGGAACGGAACTGCCGCTGGTGAAGGCTCGCGTCGTACGTTCATTATTATATTCATGCGGCAATAACCGGCAGTATCGTTTAAAACCCTTAACTGTAGGACAGTGTGATCTGTTTTGTGAAACTTCTGTGAAATAGTCTTGCGTGTTTTTGTATGTGACTTTTGGACGTATACATCTTCAGTTGCTACTTTTCTATATAAATTATATATTTTCAGATAGGGGGATTGGGATTTGCCACTTAAGTATGACTACTTGTTTTGATAACGGTTTGATATCCTAATTTACAGGATCTGTAAATTCGCTTGGTGTTTAATTTTCCAAAGATATAATATTATACCAATATGATTTTAGTATTATTGTCAGGCGCGCACTTTATTGAAGTTCTGCTAAATAACTGGTGCCTTATGATGATAACCATAATCGTTAAACATATTTTTAATTTTCATCAACGTAATGGCCTTAACCACGAAGACAGGTAACCGCACTTGTTGTTATAGGACCTTACCATCACCATGGACGTCCGCCTGAGTGAGAAACGCCTGAAAACAAAGATGACCAATCTCAGGTCAGTCACTTCGCGGCAAACCGCCTGGTAGCGCCACGTTACGTACAGTTCGGACACACTGACTGGCCTGGCCACAAATCACGAAACAGCCACAAGTATAGGTGTTTTATGCCCCGTAAACCGTAGAACAGTTTTTATAACGGGCAACCATTCGCGATGAATAAGGTTATAAGGTTCAAGTCGTTATGCCTCCGAAAGAAACATTAACAGTTTAATTCAACGCCACTTACCCAGGTGGTAGGTTGCATGAATAGGTACATCTATGTGATAGTCACTAATGATACGCTGATTAGCCACTACATGTTGAACATAGAAAGCTAATGGGTAAGACTAAGCGTGGCCCTGTTTGGCTTCTCTTCCGACTGGAGGGTAAAGAGTAAGTCCCTTCTGTAAATGTATAATGCTGTGATTGCATTAAGCAGCTATGTCATAAGATAATTGATCGTGTGGGAAAAATGATCCTTGTTTCGGAGCAGGAATTGAGGCTATATCGGATTACTTCGTCGTAGGACATTACTATTATGTTTATCCAAAACTGTGCCATATGAAATTCACGCTCGTCTGGCGTCCTTCAAAAACCTTAACAATGAATGAACATTCGACACACTTTGCATGCAGATGGCTAGCCTCTAGCTTGACTAACGATATATGACAGTATACCTAGCATTTAAACTACAGTTGGATTTGCTTAAAGGTTCCAATCACATATCAGTCTAACAGTCACAAAAAGATAGGAAACGTATTTTGGCTCAGTAACAAAACAAGATAATTTTTACAGGGCATATGTCTTCATTATACATTATTGTACTATATATAAATGAAAAGGAGTATTATTATTAAACGAAACTGTAAATTATACGTCGAGCAGTACAAAGTTACAAAATCAATATTCACCTTTCTTTATGGTATAGAAGACTGTACGACGACCAAATTGTATTTGGAGTTACATTTGGCTTACTTTTCTAGACACCGTCTGATACATTGTAAACAGTAGTTCTACCATTACTTAAAACAGCATAGGTAGTCTTACACTTTTCTAGACACCGTCTGATACATTGTAAACAGCAGTTCTACCATTACTTAAAACAGCACAGGTAGTCATACACTTACATATGTTATGTTTTGCAACGCTGGGTAGTTGCTATGACATGTGTGATTTTAAGACTTTTGTCGCCGACATAAATTAAAGCAAAGGGCTTAAATACGGATTCGTAGTTCATCGATCACAATGTAAACATCTGTTTCTTAATGTTCAGACTCAAGATGAAGTTCATACACTCCAATTTCGGAGCTGCGACTGTAAGTATGCTACTTTCTAACATAATCCTTACATTATTACCATTACAGTAACTCGTTCTCATTAAGAAATACACGTTTAATTAGTAATTAATGTAATATCAATATCCGTGTGCCTAGTTTATTTAATATAATATTACATTAATTATCATCTGCCTATTATTTTTAATTTTCCTTTTCCTTTTTATATTAATTGATTTTATGTAGTCGTAATCTGTAGTTTGTTGTGTCGCAATAGAACAGCTATGGTCAGCAACGATCGATTTTTAAAGAACTGAACACATTTTTGTGTCAAGAAAAATTATACTACAACACTTGCGTTTTCGGCAACTTTAGTGCAATTGTCCAAAAATTCACAAGTGTTTATTGGCCGAGTTGCATCACCGGGCAGAGTGTTACAGCAATAATGTGGTAGTACTACATACTTGTACATGAGTAGCCGATTATTTGTCAATTTTACAGGAACAGAAGTTGGAGACTTTCTTCACCGATATAGCGAACATTTGCGTTAAACCGAAACTGGACGGTTAGTATTCTTATCCGTCGCTGTTTTATATTGTCACATCGAAAGAAACCTTTGGAAGTATTACCTAATTGAGTTCTGCATTGATGTTGGTGTTGGCCTGTCAATATGTTTTCTAGGCAATCATTTGCACACAAAGTCATCTTGTTATTTTAATTATATGCATGTTCCTGGAAGGTCTACAACTGCTGTGCCTATGCCATGGCATATTATATATGGTTTTCCTCTGAGTAATTGGACCTTGGAGGGTGTACATAATTATAAGCAACGAGTGCGTATGCGCTATTATAAATGTCCAAGGAGTGATCGCACACCTTAGCGAAGTCCACAAAACCGTGCGACTTTACGTATGCGTTTGCGGTGGTTTGGTTGTCACCTCGTAGGAGCAGGGGCGAATTAAGACATCCGTGGGCGCTGGGCACCCGACACTTTCGTGGGGCATATGTAGACTCAGGGACGGTTCCAGGGAGGGTATTGCACCACCTTGAGACTTGCCACACAAGCCTGAACTGGCGTCAAAACGAAATGGGATGAGCTGGATCTTCAGCACCGCTGTCGTTTCATGACATCGGAAGACGGGGGCGGTGGGGGGGGGGTGCTGTTCCATTTTTATCTTTATTAGTATAGTAAGTGTTATAGTAACAACTTTATGATGTCTTATAATCACCAGGATTACTCCCAGCTTATGCAACTCACTGAAGAAATGATATACCAACGAAATTTATGCTGTAGGCATCATTGACCAAATCACGTCCTTCTAGCTGGGTTACGGGAATATTCTGTCCACGAAACTATGGGCACGGTCTATTGTGCATATTGGGTAATTCGCCCATGAGTATGGTTCCAATGTGGGAAAACAAATCTATACAATGACGCCACATAGCTACTGCACACTGACGCTGTTGTACATGAGAACGGGGGGGGAGGGGCAACGTGGTGGGTAATGTGTTGGCAATCATGTTACGTTTGTAGAATCGTGCGGGTGTTGGCTGGGGTCCTGGAAGCCATACTGGATCGCTCAGAATCTGAAGTGCCACAGGAGGTATTGCTGGCGGCGTGTAGTGGTTCCGACCAATGTGAAACACTCTCATGATTGCGAACGTAGCGACCTGACATGCCTACTCCGAAAAGCAGAAAACGTATAGATAGATTGATGCCACTTCCTCTATCTCGCTGCGATGTGTTCTTATCAAAAATGTATTAGGCGTACATGTCGTGAGGTTATTGACAATGTACGTTTATGTCGCAGAAATTGGAGATATCGGACTGGCGATTCCGCAGTATAAGGATGTGGAATTCTTGAATCCTGTCGTGAAGATCGTGAAGGTAGACATAGTAATAATAGTGTTTATGCTAGAATTCCCTCCACAAATCGACATGGCTAATCCTCACTGAATACATACTGCTGAACAATCGAAACGTGCATTTGTCAACAACACCCTAAACGCAAAGTAATTAAATTATACACTGTTCTACCATGAATAGTCTTGTAAATACCACTACAATGGTTACTTTAAGAAGGTATTTACTGATACTGGAACAGTTGTATAAGTGATCAGGTGTCCAAGACAACTGCGCTGCTTGGTGAAAGAGTAAAGTTTCCGCGTGGTAATTTTTGAATGCTTCCACTTTCAGGGAGCCCTGCAAGTCGGGGTAGACTTCCAATTCAACGACGCTGTTGTGTTGCGAGAACCGTAGACGTGGCCAGAGAACACCGACGGATGTGAACAGTACGCACGAGCAGACTAGTTGTAGATGTAGCATACATATCACGTGTGTTACCGCTTGAGCCGACACACGACCACAAGAGCGAAACGAAAATCTGATTATTCCCACGAAGCAAAGGAATGCAGATGACTAGGAAGCGCAGACGTCGTCTTATTTGAGACACCCATTTGAGCTTGTTCGGTGTGTTTGTGAGACTGGTTTTGATTGATTAGTGCCGGTTTCTTGTGACACAAATGTTGGAACATACAAATGGCGTTTCCCTTTGGCCTACTGTCTAGATATTTAGTATTTGCATAGTTTATGCGCCTGGCATTAACGCGTTACATATAAGTATTATCTTATCGTAGTTTCACTAACAACGTTAATGTTTTGACAACTTTCAGCATATTTTCTACCGCTAAATGGCGGCATGGTATAATTGTACGCTAACGATGTCACGAGCACCGTAGCTAGAGCACGCAACTGAACGATTACACGCATCCGTTGAATGATAAACATCATTAGCTAGATTCTGCCAACAATCTAAGTATCCAAGATTTTAATCTGTTGAACATTCTTCGGTTGGCTGTGATCTTTGACGTAGAGTCATGTTTGTCCATGTGAGTTTCGTAGTATTTTTGTGCTGTCGTTGAATCTGCTTCCGCAACTGGTGTAGACCATCAGGAATCCCGTTCGTCAGGCTCGTAGTCAGGGGTTCACGTGAACCCCCTTTTTGTGAATCCCCTTTCTCCAAAATGTGAACTTCCCTCAGATATAATTTATTTAAATGTGAACGCCTAACTTCATATCTGAACACTATTCCATGTTTCTGAAAAAACATGAACGACCCTTCGGAAAAGCTGCCGGCTGGATGCTGTTCAAACATTACCCAGCATGCCCGAGAAGCTTGATTGACACAGATGTTAAGGGGAGAACCTTAGTTTTATTAAGAGATCGTCAGTGAATAAATTAGTACTATGGAAAATGAAATATATATTGTATTGACTGAAAACTAAATTGTAAATGTCACATAAATGTTAATACTTTAAGTGTGTATTATACAAATGATTCGGAACACCTACACTCCTTGGTGCCTCGCTTATTATCGTATTACGAATAACAGATGTATTCAAAATTGCACAATTGGCGAAGGGTTTGAAGTTAATAAATTTAGTGATGCTTATAATACTTATAATATAATTTCGATTTGGCTTTTATTAATAAAATTGGGTATAAATGTTGCTTAATCAGCAGCAAAATGGGATCAATCTCCACGGACCAGATAACAGTCCCAATTTGTGTGAAACGCGGCCCCACAAAAATGAGCCATGGGCCTGTTGGTGATACTAATGTGGTGTTTGAATATCAGATGAAACTACACAGTAGTCCAACCTCACACCCACTTGACCTTCATTTTCCTTCCAGCTAGAAACATAGAATCCCAACTCTCTTCATTAAGAATACTCACAAGATCACGTGGAGCCCCCTGCATTATGAAAAGCATAACTTCATACGAACCTGCGGCGCCATTTGGAGTTCGTATTGGTAAAATGTGAACGCCCCGTTGTGAAAAGCTGGCTACGGGCCTGTTTTTTTATGTCCGAATATATAATATTTGAATAGTTAAGCAGTAGGTTTAATAGTTAATAAAAACAAAACAGTGCGTGTCGTCGTTCTAATTTATGCCTCGTCGCCGTTTTCACGAAGAATGTTGTCCGATTGGTTACCGCCGTTCCGCTGGTTCCGGAATTATTTCAGCTCGCTATTCGCGGATTTAAGTGACAGCTAGTCGTAAAAACGATCGAACTGCCTCCTTTAAGATGCACGCTTTGCGTATTTTAGTACATTTCACTGACAGCAATGTCCCATTACGCAAACACATTAGCAAATTGCTAAATTGCAAAAAATATGTCTAAATACAAATGAATTATAAACACCGAATTAAAATACTTATTCAGGTCTTCTGCTATGTTTACGTCACTGTCTTCTAGTGCACCAACATTTGAGTAACTTTCTGTTTGCTCCGAACATATGCAAAAAACTCTTTCTGTCATATTTTATAGTATAAGCCAATTTTTGTTCATAGCTTTGAATTCAAACTGTTCTGTTGTAGCTTAGATAAGTGCACCTTTGTAACTGTTGTTGTCTTCATAATTTCCAGGCGTCTATGTGACTTTCATATCAACTGTCTGTACTTTATTTTTCTAATGGTGAGACAGACAGACAGACAGACAGCAGACATCAGACAGACAAACAGAAAGACAGACAGGCATACACACAGATAGACAGACAAACCGACAGACCGACAGACAGACAAACATTAAAGCGTTAATATATTACATAAAAAAATAGATAAGCGAGCTCGCTTAAATATTTTTGGTTATGCATTACGTGATAGACAATTATCGTCCGTTCAGATCGTTGCGACCTATACGGAAATATAGCGTTATTCTGGTATTTCACTGACCAGAGATGTCACCGTCAACAATAGCTAACACGTTGGAAAACGGTTTAGCAACAACAGCCACTGTAATTTATTGGCCTCTCCGTGCATTGTTGACGTGCACTTGGCTCAGAGCACAACACGGTCCACGCCAGCCGCGGGACGCTCGATTGAGAACACGTCATTGTTCAATAGTTGCAGCCTTGACGTTATTATAACATTGCATTGACACGGTTGACTCGGTGGGCTGGCGTCGCAACTAAGACCCGCAAACAGTGTTGATTGTCTCGACCAGCACGAGCTGTCCGTTACAGTTCACAATGTCGCGCTGATCACTAATTTTCAATCAGTCAATCTAATAAATGTATTTCCAAGTGAAATAATACAGCATAGAAAACTACAAAACAATATACAATAATATGGGACGTTTACAAATGGAAATGTGGGAAGAATGAAGTAGAATACTTATTAATTACTTCCATCAACATAAACGCAACTTGTGCAGATATACTAAACACTGATAACACGAAAAACAAAGTTTAATTTCAATTTTATATTTGTTGACATATTATATACCTTTCCGCATTTACGTGTGTGCCCGGTACTCATTAAGAAATAAGCGCTTGAGTCTGTTTTGAGTATTTGAACTGTATCTGATCCTGTCACATTTTCTTCATATGAGTTCCATAAGTTAACACCATCTACAAATATACACATACATTTTAGAGCATAGACGTGTTTCATGTTTCTACTTTGCCGTGTCACATGCATTGAATCACATTCAGTGGCAAAGCATTGTTGCAGGGTATATGGCTTCAACTTGTGCTTTGCCTTAAATTTTACAATATAAATTCTCATTTTTATTACGTCAGGTAGTTTGAGTATACCTAAATCATGAAATAATCTATTAGTATGACATAAAAAGTTTCATTGTAAATAAGCCTGATTACCTTCTTCTGCAATATAAAAGCAGTGTTAACAATTGTTTTATATGTGCAGTCCCAGACTTCACAGCAGTATGATATATGATGGAGAAATATTGTGCTCTCTCTCTCTCTCTCTCTCTCTCTCTCTCTCTCTCTCTCTCTCTCTCTCTCTCTCTCTCTCTCTCTCTCTCTCTCTCTCTCTCTCTCTCTCTCTCTCTCTCTCTCTCTGTCTCTCCTCTCTCTCTCTCTGTCTCTCTCTCTGTCTCTCTCTCTCTCTCTCTCTCTCTCTCTCTCTCTCTCTCTCTCTCTCTCTCTCTCTCTCTCTCTCTCTCTCTCTCTCTCTCTCTCTCTCTCTATATATATATCGCCCTCTCCGGAAAGGAAGCTAACGTCGGTCCTACTCAATTCGTTTAAAAGCAAAAATATTTTCCAAAAAAGGTTATGATTTCAAATATTTCCAGTCTGCACAATCCTATTATTTATTACATTACATATCACACATTTTGGCGGGAAAGTCTTGGGACTGGATCATTGAGATTTTACGGTGCAGGACAAATCGGAAAAGCAGAAGAAATATTGATAAGATAAGTATAATTTTGCGTCAGCATTATTCATAAACTACCTGTAGACATATTAAAAAACGATTATAACTAAAAGTTAGCCAGAGAAAGTATTTTAGACTAGCTTTCGTGAGCGGTATTAGAAGGTTTGTTGATAAATCGTAGTGTTACGCCCATTCGCTAGGGGGAACATAAGCGTAGGATATTGTATACATTATTGAATATATAAGAATAAGTGATTTGGAGTATATAGACTACACACAAAGACGTATCTGCCAAATTTCGTAATAACTTAGTTTAAATTTGACTCATGAACCAATGCGAACTTGTTCAACATATACACATGTAAATATATAGTTATGTTGTAGTAGAAGGCTACTTAACTTAGACTTGGTAATTCTGGTATACATTATGCGGAGGAAACAGTCTTTCTAAAAATTACGTAGAAAGGCATAAATTATTTTGAATAGCTAATTAGGTTATTATCATTATTATTAAATACATTATGATATTGCGCCTTGCAAGCTGGAAAACAAGTACAAGCGACATTTCGTGTGCGATGACTGCCACAGCTGGACGGATTTCGTCTTGTAGGAAGTCACGGCAGATACTAAGGAAGAGGGATTCACCTTTAAGTGCGCGGGGTGTTGGAAGGTGGAATGTCAGCTGAAGGAGGTAGTTAGGTTGACAGATATTGTGAGTGGATGGAGATGAGAATTAACAACGAGAAAGGTGGACTGGAGAGAGACAACAGGGAGAGAGTTGAGAATACTGAAAGACTGAAGGAGCAGAGCAGTAACAAGAAGACTGAGGTAAGGAGACTACGAGGAAAGGTGATTGGGGAAGGGGACGAAATTGGAGAATTGATGGCAGGAAACGTGACAGGCGTGAAGGTGACAGGGGAGAAAGTGACCATAGAGAAGGAGACAGGGGGTGAAATGGGATGGGAGAGGAGAGAAGAGAATGCGATGAGAGGAAAGTTGACATGATGAAAGAAAGTGAGAGTACTTGTGACAGAAGAGAAGTCGATAAACGGGACGATGACACGAGGAAAGGTAACAAGAGAAAAAGCGAGAGGAAAGAATGGAACAGAAGAGAATGTGACAGGAGAGAAGACGACATGGGAAACGACAACGGCCAGACAGATAGTTTTCTTTCTCAATATGTGCTAGAATCAACCAAGGGTGAGAATGTGTTAAACATAGTTTTGTCCTCACAGAATGAATTAGTTGACAATGTCAAGATATGTGAGCCACTGGGGAAGTGTGGTCACAACCAGATACATTTTATCATCAAAGTAACATAAGAAAGGAATAGTAAAAAGCAATACAAGAGAAATTCCCACAAAAGAATATATAGGGATATGAGGAAATATTTAGCAAAGATAGACGGGAATAACACATTGAAGGATAAGACGGCAACATAATGCTGGAATATCTTAAAGAGTGAAATTGAGTGTATCGTCGATAAATTTATTCCCTTGAAAAACATGGGAAACAGTCCAGAAATAAACACTTGTCAAAAGAAGCCATTAGAAAAAATAACTACAAACAAATTATGTGAAAGTCACATAGACGTACTTGAAATGATGAAGACTACAACATTTAGAAGAAGATGCAACTAACCAAACTACAACTGAAATTAGAAATTCAAATAGACGCTATCAAAAAATTTGCTTGTAATATAAAACATGACAGCAAGAGCTTTTATGCAAACAGAAAGTTCAGGATAAGTTCGGTCCTCTAGAATATGGTGCTGGAAATATAACATCAGAGGAATTGTTAATGGCAAGACCTGGATGAGTATTTTAGTCCGGTGTTTACCAGGGAAGATATTAGTTCACTGCCAGTACCAGAGGCTAAGTTCAAGGGGGCGGAATCAGTCTATTTCGGTCAGATAATTGTAACTCCGGAAATAGTAGCTAAGAAACTAAGGGCTGTGAAGGATAATAAATCACCTGGAGTGGATGGGATTCCGCCCTATCTACTATTTGAAATTGTAAAACAAATTAGCATACCGCATGCAATAGTTTTCAACTTGTCCTTAAAAATGGGAGTGGTTCTTTTAGAAAAGAAAAAAGCAAACATTGTACCGTTATTTAAAAAAGGTCCGAGAAACACGACAGAGAACTACAGACTAGTGAGTTTAAATCGGTGATTTGCAAATTATTAGATAAACTAATTAAAGATCACATGGTGGATTTTCTTGTTAAACATAACTTGATAAACCCATCTCAACACGGGATTCTAAAAGCGAGGTCATGCTTAACAAATATGTTTTTGGAAGTTATTACTAAGTGGGTAGACGAGGAATCACCAGTAGATATCATCTACTTAGATTTTCAGAAAGCTTTTGACAAAGTGCCATATCAAAGATTACTGCTTAAACTAAAGGCCGATGGCATAGGATATGGTATAATTAACTGAGGCATTTCGCAAAGCGATCTGTCAGGGGGTTCTGAGAATGATGTAATCAGCAGCTCCCCCTGGCGCACGAGAATGACTTAAACGACCGACTCTCGCTCGCGATCGTGAACTCGCCAAGAAGAGAATCTGGTTCAAAAGACCTATTTTGAATGTTCCCTGTCAGAAGGCACCGCTGTTTTGGATTACGTGTATACAAATTATTAATGTGTGTTTTCGATAATTATATTAAATTACAAAATAGTACGATACAAACTAAAAATACCTTAAGGTAAGATAACGTGAACAAATTTCCACTGCGCGTTACTCCACCTAGTGACTAAGCAACATCTTAATTTAGGTTTATATTGCGTGACTTGTTTCAATTTAAGTTAAATGTTGAACAATTTTGGAAGCATAGTATTATCTGATAACAATCTTATTGTCGTTTATTTTTATTTCGTAGTTGGCATAAGAACAAATCGTGATGTCTACCCGGATTTGGAGTAAAGTCGCCTACCAGACAAGCATGTCAAACATGTATTGTTCCAAGGCATCGTGAGGGCGTGACACAGTGCTGCCACCTCACGGTGGACAATCGAGGCTAGTACCTCCCAACCAAGTCCCAGGTAAGTTAACGTCGATATTCTACGCTCCGCTGTGTGGCGCCACCATTGGTCGCACAGAGAATAGCCTGGATCGTGTTTTGGCTGATTTGTTTGGTTACCCACCAATGGAACTGATTTTCAATTGAATTCATTATCAACAATCAACGGTACCCAAGACACGTATTATAATAATCTAACATTAATTGTACAAATAAGTACCTATAGGTAGCATACATACTACATAGAAGTTGGCAACACTTTTACGCCACTAGCTTTTATTCTAAATAATAATATATTAGTGCAATTTGTAACGCCGTTCGGTGGGCGTACTTATCCTGATTCCGAGTAGATTTCATGATTGGCTTTCAGTGTTACTATGACACTTAATAATTCTTCCACTGACGTATGATCCAAATTAGTTAGTTCGTCAGAACGTTTGGTCGAGACTGAGCGTGAAGGTAATTAGGCAAGGCGTGGTATTCTACTGCGGACGGTGTGCACGAATGGAAGGAGACAGCCTGCTCTTGCCTTGCCCAAGGTATCTTGGTTTCAGTTTCAAATATCTTCAAAATAGCTTATTTTGTAGAGCGTAATGGCGGAATGGCTACAGTTCGTTCACTCTAGGTTGATCCAGTCAACCTAGCTACGTGAATGAGTACATAGCTATAGGCAGTGGTGGATATCTGTGTTCGAGTATTCTTCCCGCATTAATTACAACGTGGCTGAATGATTCCAAGAAAAGAAATAGAGATGGTGTTCGACTGAACAGGTCGGCTAGGGAGGTAACTGTAAAACACTTTGAGCAATCCTAAGGAATGGATACTCCGCTACATAAGAACTAACCTTTTCTATTTTTCATGTTATTTATTTTAATTAAGGCACCGTTTAATTTCAATAATTTTTTGGAGCTTAACTTTTTTATTGAAGATATGCGTAATAATAAAATATAATACTGTACTTCAGTACCTAAACACTGATTGGAACTTTATTATCATCAGTTGGCATCACTGTTTTAATTCCCAAGTGAACATTCAAAATGTGCCTCAATTGTCAGACTTCATGGCGAGTTCACAAAGGCGAGCGAGAGTTGGATATAAGCGAGATTAAAATATAGATTCTATCATCGAAATAAAGTGATATCAACTGTAACAAACAAAAGGTGCATCGACGGCCATCCCACCCTCTCGCTGTCACGTGGTCCTGCCGTCACGCGATTCAGCTGTCACGCGGTCACGTCGCCACGCGCCTACGTCGCCAGGCCGCCAGGCCGCCACGCCGCCACGCCGCCACGCCGTCACGCCGTCACGCCGTCACGTGGTCCGACGACAACTTGTCGCTGAGATCGCCACAAGCAGTGTCTGTCCACTTGATCGATATGTATTGAACTGACCAATCCCGCAAATTACCAGAAGCGACTGATCATTGATTGGCGTGAGATTATCTTGACCGATGTTGACTGGAGCCGTGAATTGCAGGAGTGTGTCGGCAGTCCGCACGGATCCCCGGTCCACACGGGTCCACGGTGCACCCAGGTCAATGGTCCATCCGGGTTAATGGTCCACCAAGGTCCACGGTCCACCTAGGTCGACGGTTCATCCGGATCGATGCAACACCCAAGTTGACTGTCCACCCGAATCGACGATCCTCCCGAGTTGAAAGTCTACCAACGTCGATGGTCCATCAAAGTCAATGGTCCACCGAGGTCAATGGTCCACCAAGGTTGATACTTCATCCACGTCGACAATCTATCCTGGTCAACGGTCTGTCCAGGTCGATGGTCCTCCGAGGTCAATGATCCTCCCGGGTTGATGGTCCAGCTAAATCGTTTTGTTGACTGACGCGAAAGTAGAGTTCGCGCCCAAGAATACTTATAATTGTCTAAAAACTACATGACCTGGTTTATCCCTCGGCCGTACTCGCCCACAACCGTTCAACTAGCCACTAAATGAAGTAATTGCGCCTAAAGCGCCCACTTAATTTAGCCAAGCCAGAACGTGATGTTGCATTGATCGCGGACAAAAATGAGGCTTCTTCATCGGCCGACGTGCGATCAGCTCGAACCGTGTCATTTACCCGATATTTGTGGCAGGCGTCTTCTGCATTGACGCCTCGCGCTTGAGCTACTTACGGATAAATTAAACAAATTTATTCTAGACTACAAAAGGAGGCTAATGACGTTGTCTTCAAGTGTGCGTGCCTGCGTGTGTACCTGTGTGCGTGCGTGCGAGCTTGCCTTTTGTGCGTCCTTTTTGTGCGCGCGCATGTTTATGCATTCGCATGTGTGTGCGTGCGTGGATACGTATGAGCTTGTGTGTATGTGTGTATATATAGTAGTCTCCCTCTTACAAGGCCCTCCTCGCCGACGGCCACCCGGATTACACGGCCATATTGTCACTGCATTAGCATTGTCTAGTACAAACCCCCCCCCCACTAGCGGCCACCAGGCTAACGGGGGTTATGTTCTAGTTAGACTTCCTGTCCGTTGCACACGAAGAAAAATGCAGTGTATTTTTGAGAAATGATTTTTTTGCAAAATTCACTGTGACATAAGTGCATTTGAGTAGGGAGATTTGTATGTGTGATTGTAGAAGGTGTTGACTGTAAAATGGTGGATTTCTAGATGATTTGAATAAGCGGAAGGATATTTGACAGCAATTTGCCTGTGTGACCTGTTTGCGGAGTAATTCTTGCCGGCATTTGTAAATATTGACCGGTGTCACACGTACAGGCATTTTACGAGAGCTGGAAGTATGCAATTTTTGTTAAAATCTATCGGCATGTCAATGAGATGATGATAACAGCAGGTGAGAAGTTTAAGACATTTTATAGGTCACGTTTTCTTATAATCAGACAAAACGTTAACATGGTCGCCTATGGGAAAACCAACCTTGGGCTGACCCCTAACACGGCCAACGGCCGGGGTTACAGGAAGAGTCTACCCCTCAGCAGCGGCCAATCGGCAGCCGAAACTGCTATTTTTAATCACAAGACGATGTCGATGTTTATAACAAAGTATGTATATACAGTGTGTGTGTGTGTGTGTGTTTGTGTTTGTGTGTGTGTGTGTGTGTGTGTGTGTGTGTGTGTGTGTGTGTGTGTGTGTGTGTGTGTGTGTGTGTGTGTGTGTGTGTGTGTGTGTAATCGAGCTTGCTTATGTATGATGCGGGTAGGATAACGTTTTCATCACTGCTCAGCTTGAACCTCGAGCGCCAAACTTTCAGGGAATAACAATCTGCGACCCCCAAAAAATGACATATGTCTTTTCAAGATATCCGTTATATGTCAAGCTTCATCATTTTGAAAAAACCGCGTATCTGCGAGTGCGTTATAGAGAATGTAACGATGCTGTGTGTTTTCTAACATTTGGTAAATATTACTATTACGATTGTTAACTGCCAAGCTATCCCGTCAGGTGACGGACATTATTTTTGTATGTATGTCTTCATGTGGAATGACGCCGTAAAGACATGGAAAGATTGACAGAACTAAATAAGTATTGTGCAGCCACGCTATCTCATCTACTATAACGATAGTGAAGCGCGAAATCCCGAGTGTAAAGACATTCGCTAATTATCATTCGTTGTTGTCATTAGCGTGGAATTGTCGTAGCAGATGTACTTGTAATTCTATTATCGTTATTACGCATACGTAAATAACTTAATTCGCACCCAGCCGTCGTCATCACTATAATGCTAGTGACGCTGGCGAGCGACGTCTCGCTTCAGTAAATTGAATTAAGTTCGGAAGTTGGATTCGTCTCGCGAAATTGGTCTGCGTTGATTAAGCGACAGTCTTGTAATTAACTTTCCCAGTGACAGAGCATTCATCACACAAGATGCTACTGCCCCTCCTCGCGAGCCAGGGGGCGCTGCTCATTAAAACAATATTGACTTATCGTAACGTGTATTTATTGCTGAGCGTGTTTGTCAATCAGCGTACGACCTTTAAATGGAAACAAAGGGCAATTGTGTGGGTCTATACACCTGAAAGGGTTAATACAACCTAACCATTTGCAACTACAATCAGCAATATCACGCCGGTGGTTTACTCGGAATTTATTGTTCAAAGTACGACACTCTAATGAAATGTCACATTTCCTGACGGCTGACATATTAAAAGACATCCCCATTGCCTAACCAATAAACAGCTTCTTTGACCATTTCTCTGCGGTGACGCATCAAATGCCCATGTAACCTCGACATGTATTTAAATATGCCAGTTTATAAATGTTATGTTGTTTTACATATTCCGTTTGATTCAGAGATGCACAACAACTGTCATGACACCATACAATACACCAAACGAACGTAACATGTTTGAGTAGTTACAGCGCAAAAACAAATTCGGCGCTGCAAAGTAGACTGATATTCTCCGTTTGGCGGCTATGGAATTGGAAGGAAAAGCATTGGTGATATCAGGCTTTCTACCATAATGGCGCTGTTCGTGCTATTTAAATCATGTGTCTTCAACAAGATTCTTCTAGTAAACTGTGGGCATAATATTCTTGATTGTAGTTGGTGATGGTTTGTCTTTATTGACTCTGTTACATGCGTTGGCCCAAAAAGATGCCTTTTGTTTCCGTTTAAAATTTAGGTTTTGGGGTGAGTCAAATACGAGCATTTACCTAGTCGGACGGATAATGATATGCATTTAAGTGAGTCGCTCTTTCGGGCTGCGTTGTTTCCTGGAATCACTGGCCAGGAACATCAAGTGGGATGAAGTACAAATGATTACCTTTATGTCCCAGCATATGATTAAGCACTGTGTTGTCAACTAGCTCCCTTGGCGCGGACGCCTTCTGGCAATAACTTCTCTTGAAACCAGCAGAAACGTATATTTTCTGACAATTTTCTGACACGCCGGTGTCAGACAGTATTTTGACCCACGAGTAAATCGACCCGGGTGCTGCAGCTCCTTTACGTTGAATTCGTTCAACGATAATGTTGTTGTTGAATTTGTTGTTGCTGTTTGAGCTAATCTTATCTTCTTCATATTATATTTGATTGTTTACGTCCACCATATATTCATTATAGTATAGCAAACAATACTTATAACGAAATTAACTTGGTGATATATTAAGCTGTGGACTTAGTGATTACTCAGTTTAAAAAATTATTAAATACACATTAGTTCTTCTGTTTTCTCTTTTTAAGTAGTACTATTATATATGTACATGTATTATTCTTACCATAGATAAATGGGATGGGTTGGTTAGATGTATGACAGTTTCCTGGTAGTGACCCATCCCTTGGTAGTACCGTAATCCATCCCCTGGTGGTGACCAATACCCTAGTAATGATCCACCCCAGGTAGTGGCCCATCCCTTGGTAGTACCGTAATCCATCCCCTGGTGGTGACCAATACCCTAGTAATGATCCACCCCAGGTAGTGGCCCATCCCGTCGTAATAGCCCATCTCTGGTCGTAGCCCATCCTCTGTTAGTGGCTCATCCCGTGGTGGTGATCCATCCTTTGGTAGTGGCCCATCCCTGGAAGTGGACCACCCCCTCTTAGTGACCCATCCCGTGGTAGTGACCATCCGGTATTAGACCTACTAGCCCTTTCCGAGGTAGTTCATGGATAACTTCAAATGTGTATAATGTTTCTTAGAACAGCAGAAACGTTCACGTAGAACTACTGTTTTGAGGGACTTATTTCATAGTGAGGAAGTCTGACAGGTGTGGTAATTATGAACAGGAAGTTCGCTTAATCAGTTGCACTTTGCCCGACTTGGTGTGTTCACGAACATGAAACGTTTTTGCAGGAAGGGACACGTGCAATTTAATAAGCCAATTACCTGCAGATACGGCTGTTTACTATTCAAATTGCAAAAAACACTTTATGGGCTTATTGTAAACATGTTGGACTCAGAATATTGGCACGAGAAAACTTGTGTTGTACAATAACATATGTACGCTGCAGACGTGTGCAATGTATTGGCTCGTGCTAAACAAAGACAGCTACGACTAAAATTGAGACAGAATCTGCGTTTTGGACACCGTACGATTATAGACAATTGGTGTGTTGAATTTCATGATACCTAATTATAGAATGATCTTCCCGGCGGACTAGATCATTAGTGACATCGTAAACATAATCAATTATGGAATTTTTACAAAAATAAGAACGCAATGCACCAAAGCAGGGCGAAGGTCGGAATAGATTGCCTACACGCGGCCATTATAGCGTTTACTAGGCTGTAATAAATATTTAGCAACATATTTTCTTTAATTTTTCACAACACATAGCACCAACAATTAGTAACTAACCTCGTATAGAGAATTCGTTAAACATCATGCCTATTTGTTTTTCAGAAAACAATCCACCCAAACGTACACTTCAATTTCTACCCAGCATAACGATTTGAATTGTGGTAGGGTTTTGTTAACACGGTGCTCATTCGCAATCGATTAGCGTTGATGTACTACCACTACGTGCCAGATCTATTGCAGCAGTACGTCAGCCATCAACGGCACCAACTATCACATGAAAAAGTGCCTGACAAAAAATCGTACATAGCACCGAACCTTCGATTTCCTGTAGGAACTCGTTATGAGCGGGTCCAGGTAACATGCACGCGTTGCTCGCGAGTGGGATGATTAGGAAGGGGATCATTCGTCCCATAGATGTCTATCTCATTCGTTCCGCTTCCCAGCGCGAGTGTGGCCTCGGCCAATCGATGTGCAGCCTCTGGTCCGGACAGGCCCGACCTATGTATAGCCACACCTAATGCTTGCAGCAGGCGCACCGCCGCACTTGAATGCTTTCAGCCGCCAGATGGTAGCTAACGCTCTCACTCCGGCAACGCAGTTGTTGATCGTGGATTCCTGGCAACTCGGCAAGTTGAGATTGGAGTACGTACATGCTCGCACTTGGCCGCCGATTGGTACAGACGTCCAGGTTAGTGTTATTTTCACGGGATGATCCGTCTTACTCGAGGACAGCAGATGTTTAAATTTCCTGGTTGTCAGATTTGAACACAGCGAAGAAGATGCACTGTTTAACGTGTCAATGGAATAACGCCTCGTTTGGATTGTATGTGGATGTGTACTGTTGTTATTGTGTTACTTACTTGTACTCGGCCCGTCTCACTCGTCATTGATGGTTCCTAGAAATACTATATTTGATGTATATTTGTGAAGAATATATTATAGAGAATCACACACCACTGCCGTGTAGACTCGGTGATCATGCTGTCATGTTCAATTGAAGCAGACAACCATTATTACCACGCACGTTTGGGTCATCAACGAATTATATTCACTCTCAAAGACACCCAAACATAACTGGAACTTGTTTGTCACGTTGTATTCAATTTTGTTGATAGCCGATTCGAACATGTTGATCATGTTCTATTGAGTCTATTAGACAACCAGACATGATTCGGACAAGTGCGTCATGTCATAGTGAGTCCCCAGACATCCAAACATGATTTGAACATGTCTATACACAACCAAGCATGATTGGGACAGGTTTATCATCTGTTCAGTCTTTTGGACAATCAAACATGATTCCAGCAAGTTCATCACGTGTATTAAGTCTCATATACAACTAAACATGATAGGAACATGATTGTTTAACATCGGGTCTCAGTACTCAGCCACCCAGACATAATATTATGTGATTGGAATAGGTGTGCTATATTCTACCTAGTCTCTCAGACAACAGTAATTTTAAGAATGCAGTTTGACTGTGTTTAGCAGTTAATTGACAAGTACTTGTCAAAGATATCGCACTTATATCGTAAAGATCTCCGAAGGCAATTGTTGTCACTGATCAAACTGACATCTGACAGGGTGGGACGACACGTAAATAATCTATGTGCTATATCTGAGAGGAATGGTTGACAGGTATATAGTATATTGTATATCGGAGAGGGTTGAAAACACGTGGAAAACATATGTATGTTTGACAGTGTTAGACATTAATGAAAGAAAACAAAAAAAATCTATATTTAGATAACATATGATACAGAGCATGCGTTTTGAGGTGTTCGGTTTAAGAACGTTTCCCAATACACTCTGGACGTATAAGAGAGTGGATACTATATTAAACAGGAATAACGTTGTTCGTGTGTGCCCTTCGTATGCAATTTACACCGAGAGGCTCTATGTGTTGATGTTCGCTTCGAGTGATAATGGCCATCGCCTTCGAGGTAAGGGAGATCTCGACTGATCACGCCTAATACATGTCGCGATGAGTGAATTCGTTTTAAATGGAAATGAGTCGTCGGAACTAGCTGCGATTCATTGATGACACATGATAATTTTGTAGATGACTACCTATCAAAGATTATTCGACGTTTATTCAAACGAGCGATCGTAATTGAACCACTGACATTTTGTTGATAAGACACCACCGCCAGGAATTGAAACAAATATTCTCAGAAACTCTAACACCGTACCGTCTCACTGGAGTGGTGTATGTATGCGTGTGTGCGTGCGTGTGTGCGTGCGCGTGTACATGTACGTATGCGTGTGCGCGTGTGCGTCGTAACATGTAGCCGAAGCCTTATAAATACTCATGGCTATTTCAATAACAAACCATACCAAATGTTGTACATAGCAAACATGTTTACAGTACTGATATTAATATAATCCGTGACCTTTGACCAAAATCCATAACAATTTCAAAGTACGCACACCAATCTAGTTGAAATTTAGTAAGCCAAAATGTTAATATGTACCCAGTAGACTAAGTCTTTCATGGAGGAAACAGCTTCACATGGAGCAGTACATACATAAACTACACACACTGGTGTCATGCAGGCTTCCAATATGTTTCCATCCAGCTGTTTTTTTCATATGTTTGTACACTAGTGAATATATTCCTCACGTTGCCGACTCTGTATGTCCTCCTTTGTGTATCCCTCCTTCCATCAACTGCAACTTGAAGGTATACCTCCACGCTCCTCGTCGTTATAGTATGATATCGTACTTGCAACCTAAAAGTACACCTCCACCCTACCCATCGTTGTAGTATAATATCGTACCGCTGTTTGGGTACTCTTTTCCAACACTTGTGTAAATTGTCGCCGTTAAAACGGTCTACTGTGCTAACATAGATACAATATGTATTCAAAAAATCGAAGAGTGTTTCGATGGTGTTTTAGGGACCGACAGAGAAACATTGAAAGCACCAACGTCAGTGTCCGTGGAATGACGTCACACTTGACAGCGTAACACAACAGGAACAGGAATGTCTTGTTTGTTATCCACAGCGGTATCATCATTAGAACAACTTCACATTATGTGTAACCAATAAGGACGACAGTATCAACATTACAGTTATTGTGAGGATCAGCCACAGCAAGAAACCAACCAACGACCCACCCATTCGACCTACAAACTCGAACTAACGACACCACAAACTGCACTCAGAAACTGCAAGTGAGCAAAATGGCCGCGAACGGCATTGGCAGTTTTTATTACACCGGAAGTGCATCAGCAACAACCTTTCTCGTCTTGTGTCTGGCGTCTCTGTGCAGCTCGAACCACGACGCACGGCGACTGTACGACGATTTACTGAGGAAGAACAAATACAACCGACTGATCCGTCCCGTCGGCAACAGCACGGACAAACTGACGGTGAAGATGGGCCTCAAGCTGGCACAAGTCCTCGAAGTGGTAGGTAACCGTCATATGCACGTTTTGTTTTCTAGTTAGTGGTGTTGGGGGCATACACACGAAAATCAAGCTGTGAATCCTCGATAAACATATATACTGATTCTCTCCTGGATATATATTTTGTTTACTTCCATATCTACGTATGTTTGTATACATGTATTTATGTAGTTATGTTTGTATGTATGAATGAATGTATGTATGTAGGTATGTATGTATGTATGTTTACTTTTAGTTTGTATGAACACAATATGGTCATAAATGGTCACACACAAGTATAGTAGTCCACGTCAGTTATGGAACGTCATCAATAACATTCTACACAGACGGCCTTTGTAATGTACGCAATTATTAGGTAATCCTGTTAATATGATTATTTCGTGTAATTCTATGCCTTTATTTCATTAGAATTGTGATTTATTAATCACTAATGACGCTGACAATATATCGAAAAAATAACTCCGCGTACGCGGAGTTTCTACTTTGGGCCCACCTTCACGATACGTATAAGGGATGCTCATGAATATTCGGGACTGTCCGTCAGACTTCGATTAGCTCCGCCGAGTTAATAGATGCAAGAAATGCGTTTTCAACATATGTGTATATGGATTAGCCACCGGCATGCGAATGAGTCGTGACCTATAAAATTATCAAAATGAAACGTGAACCAGCTGCTGTTTATGTCACAGATTCAGCAAAGAAAATAAGGAAAATATATGGAATAAACGGAGAATGAACATAGCGACAGTTCATGACAGACGGATTGATTTAAAATAAAAAACACCACCTCTCCATGCATGGTGTCATATTGAACGATTGGCATTGCTTTTGTTGGAATATAAAAACTATGGTACTATCATGTTCGTTTTCACTAGGTACATCTGGCTATACATTTTGAAGTGAAGTTTTAATTAAACGTTTAGATAACAGAAACTGACTAAAGCCGAGAAACATTCAATAATGAAACCATTTTATTTGCAGAATAAATCCAGCTGCTATTTCCATAAGCAGTATAAATACATTACACATCAATAAAGTAATATACGGTATTAAAATAGAATAGGTAGTTATGTACTTTCCTATCTACAGAAGGTTTACTTTTAGTTTGAAAAAAGTGGATCTATAAACAGCATAACGTTATTGTCGACAGAATATTAAATTATGTTGCATCAGTGTAAAAACAAGTTTTATTTTGTACAGGGAGTGCAATAATTATTTGTTCTGCCCATCATTTAGAATAAAAGATTGAATTTGTTTCTCCTGTCGAACTCCCGTTTCGATAACAAATAAAATGGCCATTGTGTGATGGAAATAAAGTTATAAAATTACAAAACTTTAAAAGTAACGCATATTTTAAAACACTGTTTTCAGTCATCATTGGTGTATTTAGGTCAAGAAGATCCCTAAAACATTTTGAATGTTGTGGAACATTTATATTTTATGAATTGTCAAAATTATTATAAAAGCAACTTTGACGACACCTTTTATACACTACTCCCAGTATAGTTCACTTAACACAAATTTATTTTAAAAAAAATTGAAGAATATGCTATAGAACACAATCCAAACATGATGAGCATAAAAAAGCATAAATGTTGTTATGTACCCCTACTTTGCCACATAATGACGGTATGTTGTGCATTTGGATGCACAAATCGATCGATTACACAAATCCATTTGAAACGTAGTGATGTACATATTCCCAGCAGAAGCCACACGGAACTAATGTGGTAGAACAAAGTCAGACATTTCTTCACTACTGTGTCAGTTAGCATATTGTCCTATTAAGGTGGCTGCTATTATATGCTTCTTTTGAATTAATAATTTCTAATATAAGTTTTGTGATAAGCTAACCATTTTTTCTCAGGGTTTGCCTCAGATCAGATACTAAACAATACTCCAGACCAAAAATAATTTATTTTTTATGTTGTTTAGAGATATTTAAATGTGTTTAAAGACAATTAAAAAATATGTCAAAAATCACCTTAAAATGGCATTTAATTTTGAGAAACTCCCCAAAAGAAAAAGTTATATGGTTGTAAGTACAAACATGTTATTGACATTCATACGGGTTTATCTTGTAAACAAATGCACATTAAGTTTGATACAGCTTCATAAACATTTTGCTACAATGTTGAAAGACAGCAATAATCCGTTCTGCATTGTTGGCACGACCCCTTCACCAAACATAAAACCATCCCGTGCAATTTTGGGTAAACACAAGTCGAGTTCCTATACCAAGTTATGGCTTTGTAAGTATTGTAGTTTTTATATAAAAAAGTTACATTAAGTAATACTTCCTGGTTGTTACCGATAATAAAAGTGTCATCAGATGCTTGTTTTTTTGCTTAGAAATGTGACTTTTTTATAGGCATGTGGCTTATTTCAACACAATTTGACAGCCACTTATATTACTGAGATTTCCCCCCAAGGTTTTCCCGCTAAGTTGTCTTATGATATTGTGTTACGAAGGGCTATGTGTTGAACTTGTCACGTGTCATTGCAAATGGCGGCTGAGGTCGGGCATTATCGGAGAATAAACAACACTACGGCCAGTATTTGGTGATTTGACAGCGTGATGCATTTAGGTAATTATAATAAAATAGCATAGTGGCATGAGAATAACCAGACTGTTATGATATGCATTCATGGTGAATGAATTTATGTTTGAACTGGGTTGACGCACACGTGATCGTCACTATGGAAACATCGTCAGTTTCCAAGAATCTGAAGGGACTTTCCACAGACACACTAAAAATACTAGTTTTTAAAGGACTGATTAGTGACATATGGTGATAGTGCCTTGGTTTTTTAATAGTACACATGTTCATACTGACACCTACTAATGTGCTATGAAGAAGAAAATAAAGAAATCAACTGACATGATAGCCGGTGCAGCTACCTTAATAGCACTGCTATGCATTTTGATACACAAAGCTATCAGATGCACACATCCATTTGAAACTCGAAGTGAGGTACAACTTCCCAGCAGATGTAGCACAGAACAGAATTGGGCAGAAAAAAGTCAGACATCATCTTATGTTAGGTGTCCCACTGTCCAATTAATGGCACTGTAAGCAGAGCTCTTCAATTTCCTCTTTCCATCAGCTCAGCTATTTCCAATGTTCCTGCAAATAAACAAAGTTGAATTTAGGAAACTAAGCCTAAATATGAGTTAACTATATCAACACTGTGCAGATTAATTCAGTTTAGATATTGGATTATAGGACTTATCACCCAGGTGTACAGCTGGCTAAATGGAAAAGAAGAAATACAAGAGAACCTTATTATGTTGATTCAGTCAGACTAAAATGTCAAACCATTACTTTGGCCAACTTCTAATTTGCTTCTACTTAATTACCTGTATGCATTGGTCATATACAGTGCACTCCAGATAACTCGAACTCACATAAGTGAATTTTCGCTAAGTTAAGTCAATCTTTTCCTCGGTCTAGAGCAAAGGTCCCAATAAGAGGACCTTCTGATAACTTTCTAGTTATTTTGAAAACTTTCTAGTTACAGAAATTCCACTTATCAGTATTGTCATGGGTCCCTGGAAGTTCGACCTTATCCAGAGTGCACTGTATATTTTCTTTACTACTTGCTCGAATAATTAATGTTGTATGTAATTATAAATATGGGCCATTCTCGTGTTAAGTGTACAGTACCGATAAAGTAACATGTCAAAAATAAATGTTTAATTTGTTTTTAGCGAGTACTATTATTATCAAATGTGCTATTCACATGGAGCAGCGCGACTTGATTTGATCTATTATTAGATTAAAAAAATATATATATTCATGGAGAAAAACTTATGTATACTAGAGTGCATATCTGCTGATCCAAAATTCGTGCATTGCAAAATTCCGTGGCAACATGATATTGTGTACTTTTTAACAAACCTTTAACGTTTACATTGAATGATGACATGCCAGCCAGGTTTACTAACAATCGTAGCTGTAGCATTAAAAACAGTTTGTGAACGTACGAATCTCACATTTTTATGTTTCGGTTCAAATAAGTGGGGGAACGGAGACTTTCTAAAAACGGCTGACTGGAATTTGGAAAGACAAGACCCGTAGCCACACATACCCAAATCCCAGATTTAGGCAAACAAAATTACATCCACGACCACGTTAATCCTATTGCTATAGTTGCATATACTGATATTTTAGTGTGCATTTTCGTTCACTGCATGTCAAATACTTGACAATGCAGTTTTATTAACTAGAAACGCGAGACACTTGCCTAGGCTAACGCTAGGCTACTTACTGTAGTAGAAGCTCGACCACTCAGACTGAGTGACAGTCCCAGCGTACGCGGCAGCTGACACCGACTGCAGCCGTCCGCGTCGGCGGCCGTTATAATTATACTTATGGAATCGTTACTCGGCTGACGGCATTCGGAAGCAGGATAATTAAACAATGCATACGCTTCCTACACTTATAACAATAGCTGTCAATATGCATATGTCTACAAATTGCTTATTTACAATGCATTACTTGAATCAACTCACCTCGGAATTTAACTTGGCAACTGTGTGTGTGACGTCAACAGTCTCTGTGTGGTTCACTGCGCGTGCATGAATATTCATTATACTCGGGCTGCAGAATTAATTATCCACCTGGCAACAAGCTCAAAATTATTCGCATAAACACAATTGTTTATTGGCTTTTTGCGCAGATAACACCCAAAAAAATATGCATAAACATGCACGACATATGTAGCAGAGAAAGTACTTATGGGAAATTAATACGTTTTGATACGGTACACCTCGAATGTATATTAGCTTACAAAGAATCCCTGTAAGGATAAACTAAAACTTATTCGCTCAGCTTTCCCAGATCATATTTTAAATACTGTAACTCTCCACACAGTTAATAAAGTGAAGAAAATAACTACGTCCTCCCCAAATAAATATTGTGCTCTCGATCCATTTCCGACTATACTGCTAAAAGCATGTCTCGATGCGTTACTCATATCTATAACAAATATCATCAGTGCATCACTGAGCTCTGGCTTTTTTCCGATGACTTCAAATGCGCCTAAGTCAGGCCAGTTCTTAAGAAGTCATCTGTGCCTAAACAAGACCAAAAACAGTTATAGACCTATTTCTAACCTTAGCTTTATTTCTACGATATTAGAAAAGGTTGTAGCTAGCCGTCCAAGGTCTCACAGTAGCACAAATGTCTCAACTGATGTGTTACTATCTGCATATAAACAATTTCATTCAACAGAAAGGGCTCTTTTATAAGTACGTAATGATATTAATGTAAGCATTGATAATGGTAAAGTAACTGCCCTTACCATACTTGATCTATCTGCCGCCTTTGGTACCATCGATCATAACATTATAATTAAACGTTCATCAGTGGTACGGCATATCTGGCACAGCTCCGAGCTGGTTTTTTCATACCTAACCATTAAGATTGGCAAATGCTTTTCGGCGGCACTGCCTACTTTATGTGGTGTTCCCCGCGGTTCTCTTGGGCCTTTGCTTTTCACTCTCTACACAACACCACTAAGCTCTGTTATTAACAGTCATAATTTAAACCATCATCTTTGTGCAGATGGTACCCATATTTATATTTCTTTATCTACGCCTAATACTAATTGCTCCTTAGAGCAGCTCAGAAATTGTCTTAATGACATTTTCGATTGGATGAATGAGAGTAGATTTAAGTTAAATGCTAATAAAACAGATTTGTTATAATTGGTACACAGAGGCAGCGTGACAAAATTTAAAGCTTTTTCCCCACACGTATGATTAGCCAGTATGTTACGCTTGCACCTTCAACACGAAATCTTGGAGTAATCTTTGATGATAATTTCAATCTTAGACGACATATTTCTTAAACTTGTCGCTACTGTTATTATCAGATTTGCCTCTTTCTGTTGCAAACAACTATCGCAACTTCACTTGTTACTAGTAGGCACACATATATGTATGAATCTTTGCTTACACGCACACGCACACGCACACGCACGCACACACACACGCACACATACGCACGGACACACACTTACGTACACACGCGTACCACACAAATTGTTGGATAAACGAAGGTCACCGTGAAGCGTTTTCAACTGGCGTCGACCACAGCGAACCATGAATGTAGCTTCACTGGCCACATATGGTCAAGCTGATACACACGCAGACCCACACCCACTTCACACACGCACATACGCACGGCTATTTATCTTGCCTGTCCAGGACTGTTCGGCGGCCGTCGAGGGCCGATGTCGCCGCGGCCTCCCCTCGCCGCTAATGCCGGGTTGTTCCGGCAATTACATCCGTCTCGAGGGAGTCACAAGTAACAGACGCATGTTGGGTAGACGCAGATAAGACGTTGGAGGGAGACAGGGGAGAGATTGGTGACAGGGAATGGGAGAGGAGGAAGTCAGCGCAGAGGTCCACCGAGGGAAACACTGACTACGATTGAATAGGTTGTATATACAGTATAATATATAGGGAGAGTGGTGCTGTGCATTCACGGCTATAATTACATCCCGCCTTTGCAATATTTTCAAGGAAAAGTTCCGGTCTTCTAGATCTATCAAGCATTTAACCGTTTTCTCCGAGGGTAGCCCGGGACACCCTTGGTACGTCCTTGGAACCACTCCTGCTTTCTTGGTATTCTATAGTACGGTCTTTGTAAATATACTGTACCACAATGGTACCTCTGTGGCATCTTCAAGGCATGTTGCAACTGATACCTCGATGTTATTTTCCAGGCATATTGCTGAAATTTCCTTGGTACATCCACGTTATACCGCCATAATACTTCTATACTTACTCCATGGTACAACTTTCAATGTGTTTTGTGAACTGAGTGCAACAATAATTGAGCAGGCACATCTGCAGATTAAGTGGTATTATCAGTGAAATGGTGCAGTGTTTGACTAGTTTATTTGGCGGAGTCATTCAGTTGTAATTTGTTCTACCCACAACGAACGTGGACGTAGTACTACATGATTACGTGACTACTTTTGTATACACTATTTAGAATCGTGAACGTATACGTCTTAAAAGACCTGGATATATGTAATAACTGTGAGTAAACTTGTTTGTTGCCATATCATCACCATCATAACAATGGTTGCGATACAGGCTTAGCATTTTCTCAGATCTAATTTTCCTGTATACAGACACAACGTTCACGTGGTCAATATTGGGAAAATCAACGTTGGTGCGTGCAATCTGGCTCCACTCAGACTTCTGCTAACATTAATCGCCGAGTCGTTTCCCTCTCGTTACGTCATCGCACAGGATCAAATCACCCAAACGTTGATTGCGTCGTTAGTCGTGCGGATTACGTTATGTGTATAGTCGTTAGCGCGCCGACATTTAATTACCGGATGAATGGAACTGTTATTGCAAGTCGACTGAATCAGCCTATTATTGCAAGTTGACTGAATCAGCCGCAGCAAGGCGATTTCTGCGTTGGACTGTGACAGGGAATGCAGCGCTGTCAGATAGGGTGATGCTCAGAAAAATCAATTGATATGCTCATTTAATGATGGGCATGTGCGTATGTATTTGTGTGTGTGTGCGTGCGTGTGTGTGTGTGTAGGTGTGTGTGTAGGTGTGCGTGTATATATATATATATATATATATATATATATACACATACATGCACGCACGCACGCACGCACACACACACACACACGCACGCACGCGCGCGCGCGCGCACGAACGCAAGCGTCGTATCATCGTATGTTTTAAGGCGTATGCTCCCGGCTAAAGAAATATTTATTTATTATTTATGCCGGTTCTGTGTGATCATGAATTAGTGTACGTGCAGGCTGCCTGGCGGGTGTTAGTGTGTTCATGCGGACATATATCATAGGCGCGTCTGGGGGTCTGGGGGCCCCTGCCCTCCTAAATCTTTGGAATTTGGCGTGCTCCCAGACCTTTTTGAATGGGCCTACGTGACCGTGCTCCCATAGACACTCGGAGATGTGCCCCCGGTCAGCTGAAGTTACGCAGACTCGGCAGCGAAGCGAAAATGTTTCGTCAGCTTTCGATGTCACCAATCGAGCCCAGACAGTGGAGAAGCTGAAGTTAGGGCGGCGCGGCAGCTAAAAATAAAAAAAGTCTACACTATTTGGTTCGGCTGCCACTGGAAGTTTTTGTAGCCCCCCTAAATTTACTTCTATGGCTGCGCCCCTGTATATACACTTGTAGGTTGTTTAGAACTATTTGTGTGTGTATGTATATATAGAAGTACCACGTCCGTCCAGCAACGCTCAGCCGTATGTCATAAAACCCGACATTTGGGCCTTCGACTACTTCATTACCATGGTGTGTGCAAACATATATCGACATGATCAAATCACCTGACATGACACCGCAGACGATCTTTCCAGATGGTCAAGCACATTCGTTAGAATATTGAACGATTTCTTGTCGTTGTAGTAGCTGTTTATGGAAAATGGAATTGCTGTAGACGAATTTGCGCCGGCTCCGCGTCGATTCTAATGCTATTTACGTTAACACGTCGTTACCTTAGTCGCTCTGGCGAACTTAATGAAACTGATGACCTCAAATTGGTTTCTATTCCTAGGACAGTCGGCGCAGGAAACGGGAAAAATAAGCCGGGCGTTCTCGCTGCAAACCTTTGTACAACAATACTTGACAACGAGACTGAACCGTGGTTAAACAGCGGGATCTACCGCCCTTGGAGTCTGACGCCGTAGTAAAGGGTTCGAATTAATTAAAATAATGGATATATTAGTGACCGTTTTCGTTTTATTGATGCCACTGGTTCCGCTGCTGCCAATACTACTATTTATTTTGCTGTAGTAGTGCTGCAGCAGCGGCGGCAGCGGCGGCGGCAGCAATAAAAAAACAACACCAATACAAACAACAACTCAACTAAAACAACAAGGAAAACAACATAAAACAAGAATAATAACAACTGCAACAACAGCAACAACAAAACAAGTCAATGTCATTAAGACAGATATAATGCATCTATAGAGGCTACAGTTTAAATTAATGCAATGTAATAATTATCTCTCACCCGATGCAAACGATATATTTGTAACCCATATATACAACCATGCCCTAACGACGGTAATGATCTCCAATTACTAAAACTAACACATGTTATTGGTAGAGATAATAAAACACACCCTAGGTTTTGAATTATTTCCATGTAAAGCCATATTTCATCGTCAGTATTCCGCGGACTCTCTACACATAAATGCGTCCTATCTTTCGTACACTATTGTACACTATTGTACACTATTATTATTACCCATCGATCCTCTGCGTGTTTCAGAACGAACGTACACAAGTAATCACGACCAACTTGTGGGTGGTTCAGGTACGTGATGTGTGTCTGATTCATGTACGTGACAATAAGGATGATTATTGTATGTAACATATGTGTGTTCTAACTATGTGATGTATGGTTATTTGAAATACAGGAAATGTCGTTGGTTTGAAGTGTGTAGCATGAGTGTAGTTCTTGTTCATTTAACGTGCTAAAATACACATGGTGTCTGGAAGGGATACATGTAATTAGTTATACCACGACGATAACATATTCGATTGGTGTCCTATATCCAATATGTTTATCCTTTTTTTCTACGTCAGCGGTTCCCAAACTGGGGTACGCGTACCCCCGGGCGTATGCGAGAGGTTTTCTAGTGGTACGCGAAGGGTTGGCTGAAAGTAAGGTTTTCGCCATCTTGTGTGCTACTCGTGTTCGCGTTATAAAGCAAAGATGGAGACCTCAAGGAAGAGTTGTTGTTCTATCGGACCTTTCTATCATTCCGTGGAATTAACTAAAAAGGGCAAATGCGTCTTCTGATAGGCTGCCAAATGTTTTGCGGCCGAGGGATTATCGTGGATCAATGTACGCGCGTGTGCGTGTTATTTCTTATTGCGTTGAGTGAGTTAGAAGTGGTCAGTTAGTGTGCGTGCTATAGCAGAAACGGAACTGTTCAAACAACGAGTCCAAACCATACTGATATAAATCAACAATGACCATTTCAGTATTTTTATGGTTATTAACAATGTTTTGACAATTTCTTGGCACTATTTTCACTTTCAACATAGAACATTCTTTGGTTCCATGCATCAGTGAACCACATCTGTTCTATCTAAATACACATAAACAGTTCCATTTACCAATACAATAATGCAATTTCTTAGTACACAACTAGAACTTTTCAACTCACAATTGACGTTTCAACCGCCTTCGGCGGCTTTCATCGGGAACTGTTCTTCCCCTCCTCTCCAGATGGTGAGGCGAGCAGGCTGTCCCACACGTGACTGAGTCTGTATCCCATCATCTCTATACATTGTTCGTGTTGTCTTTCTAATCCAGATGCCTCCTTAATCCATCGCGCACACCTGTATGTTTCTCTATCTATTACTCTGGCTCCCTCCCAGTCCATGACACAGTTGTTTCTGTCCGCATGGCTAGTTATCGCCGAAGGCGGTTGAAACGTCGATTGTGAGTCGAAAATGTCTAGTTGTGTTCTAAGAAAATTGTGTTATTTCATTTCGTCCAACTTGGTGAAAATTTTCATCAGTTCCATTTACCACTGAAGTCAATTTGCAATGTCATACTGGTCATGCTTAGCAGTTTTTCCCAAGTAAAAAAGGAGGTGGTATGTTTCACCATTCATAAATACTCAATTGCATGATCTATCGCTACGCTCTCGCATCAGAGGTAGTCCTGTCAGAATAAAACGCGTGTCTTGATTATCTTGTCAATATGGTAAAAGCCACCGAATCCAGCGTTCTCAATACGCAGCTCTTCCACACAACGGTCTATTGATTCTCCTGGAGAATATGAAGGTCAAGAGAAATTGCTAAACGATGAGATCGACGAAATGTTTCACCACGTCTATAAGGAAAATTCTCGAAAATTCGTCGATAAGCTGTAGGACAAAGGCTGACTATTGGAGCTGGCTTACTTGAAGTTAGAAAACTCGTCGTGAAGCTGGAGTTGTAGGTCAACGTCAACTAAGGAAACCTCCATATGTCTGATCATCTTCAAGCAGCGTTTGATGGTGAAGAAACTGTGAAAAGAAACACGGGGCAAAATATGCAGACGCACGTACCTGTCGTCGACGACAAACGGAATTCCAAACTAACATCCCATGCGAAAGATGGAAATTTACTCTGAGATTTGTTCAGCGTAGAGGTGCAGTATCCATCTAGTTTTTTATATTTTGTATTACAAATTCGGCGTATATTTTTCGTTGTTTCATCAATAAGATTAAGTATTATCGTTGAACTGAGTGTAGAATATTGTTTTATCGAGTCTATACATTTTTTGTTAAACTGATGGGGTACCCTGACGATCGTCTGTTACAACTAGTAATGTAATAATCAACCAGTAATGTAATAATCGACCAATAATGTAATAACGACTAGTAATGTAATAATCAACAAGTAATGTAATAAAAAACCAGTAATGCAATAAAACGATGAAGATGATTACGACGACGATGACGGAAATTATGATGATAATGTTAGTAGTGATGATGAAGATGGTGATGATGTGGATGATGATGATTATGATGATGACGACTAGGAAGATGAAGACAATTAAGGGGGTCATATTAGTGATTATGACAATTATTATTATTATGCTGCTGCTGCTGCTGCTGCTGCTGCTGATGGTGATGATGTAAGTAATGATGACGAAGGCGGTGATAATGAGGATTATGATGTTCTCAACAAGTTATTAAGACATTTCACACTCAACTGTAATTTTTCTTTAAAAAGAACTTAATTATGATGCTCTTTGCAGTGTAATATGATCAGATATTGAGTAATTGGCTCGGGGCAAACTTACTATCCCACTACTGATTAGGTTTCCGTGCTACTATGTAGTGCCGCAACAGGTTATATAGGAAAAATGTACAAGGCAATATATATATACACTTTACAGTATGTATATATATATAACTGAATACCCCCCTTGTTGAGCGGTCCCTCTCTTGCATTAAGTGTTTTGTTATTAAAACATAAGTCCACATAAATAAATATAATTCTCCAAAATGTACTATGTGGAAGGTAGGATACTGACGGTGTGTCCCCTGTAGATAGTCCGCCCGCCTTGTAATGCCGAAGTACCTTTGCAGATGGGGTACAGCGTTACAGGGTCACTGTTGCAGATGTAGTGTTATTTTGAAATATTTAATTATTTGATACACTGATGCACCGCCATTATTGATTGATTGGAGTAGTTCAGCATTCAAAATGTGTAAAAGGTACCCGTACTGGTAACTCCGTGAGCTACACGTGCATGTTTCCACTCGTTAAGAAGTTCAGCCATTCCATTCAACGTTATAAATTGTAGGCCCTAGTGCATAAAGGTAATGACCGCCAAAATGTAATTTGTGTTAGATTTATTTGTATCTGCTCTATTTCAAATAATGAACGAATTAGTTTACTCTGTTACAGCGCTTGGCATTAATGGTAACAGTTTCGTTATAATATCTATCTAGGACCATGATTAATTTTAACTAGTTAACGTGTTTGTATAAAGGCTGTCGCAAATTAATACACTATCAAGTTTTATTCGCATCGATTAGTTTGAGAGTTTATGTATTTTCTACTAACACACTTATTTTATGCTTACTGAGAGTAGAAACGTCCAAAAATAACAACGAATGTGCAACTGGTAGCGACATTTTAAGACTGATTTTATCCGATCACATCATGCAGTACCCCTAAAATCTCGATAATGTTGTATTGCGTTTTTACACGTACCTGTACACGTTTGCAAGCTGAACCTCCATAATGCGATTAAAGAAAGTAATGAACAATTAAATGTCAACATGGCGCTTCCTTGCAACCAAGTTCTCCTTTTTAATGACAGATAATGAAATCTTTCAAATCTGGAAACTGGGAAACAGTCTAGAATGCTGCCAGACATCGACTGACAGTTCAGAACGATCATTTCTCTATCGCAAAGGAAATAATTAGCACGAATACAGAACGGGGTGACACCTGGTATCACACTAATTTTTCAGTCGGTTCTGCGCTGTTAAGAGACAGCCTGCAACTTTCAGTGAACACCAGCCAGCAAAAACCACCCGTTCAAATTCGAGAATTCCACCAACGTCCACCAGAAGAGGCACTCTTGGACAGGAGTGCCTTTTCTCTGGGAAGAAGAGGAGGACAAAGTCCAAGAAGGATAAACGCCTGCACTAATGTCTTACTACATCAAACAAGTCGATCATTCGTGCGGCAAAGAAAAATGTGATGTTAGAATCCTCGGACTAGGCGAAGACCTGATTGCAAGGGGGCGAGGTATCATAACTCATGTCTGCGCAATTACGTAAGGCAAGAAACGAAGGAGGAAGAGCAAAACACACGTCGAAAGAAACACGATGAAGCCTTCCGAAAACTGTTGATGTTCCTAGAGAACGAAATCATCAAAAAGAAAACTCCCATGCTCGCGACAGTAGTGTTGAGTTTGTACAAAGAACAGTTCCTTGCTGTCGGGGGAACTCAAGACGATATCAATAAGTACTCTGTGCAAAGTCTCATGTTGAAAGTGACTGAACGTTTTGATGATATCCTCGTCGACAAACAAGCGAATATATCGGGAACATTCGTTTACCATTCGTCACTTACCCATAACGAGGCGGTTGCTATGATAAACGATTCTGATACAAAAATTGAAACAATCAGGAGTGCAGCCATGGCTTGGCGCACATAAATTCTGGCAATGTCCCATCAAAAACCCCGTCATCCACTTCAGTTCACACTCTGAAAGAGATCCCTCCCCACATTCCCAAACTGGTGCTTCTGTTTTTCCGCATGCTCATCGGAGCCTGTTTGCAACATGAACCAGACTGCAGGAAACCAGTCGTCGGAAATGTCTAACTTGGACTGGCCTACGTCGGGGCCTTGGGAACTTCTTGGCTGAGGGATCGCTTGCTGGTTTCATGAAAGGAAAATTCTACAACCGATGTACCAGGATCCAACAACTTGTAGCTGCTGTCATTTAACGAGCACTGTTCACCAAGTACAAGGAGATGATGTCAACGATGTTAGACTATAACAGCACTCTCGAATAATCAATCAATCGTTGAGATTGTATGTTCAAGAATCTGATGAGTAGATATGAGAGCTTCTTCCATTATGTCATCAAAGGACAGTACGGAAGCATGGCATCATTCTGGGCTATCTACGTGTACCTCATCATCCGGGGATATCGAAAATTGCAGCAGACCGTACGCACCAACAACTGTCCCAAACGAAGGTAGATATCTCATCAGATGTAACTGTTCCCTGTACCACCACAGGAAACTGTCCTACCAAAGGTAACTCTCCCACTACAGATAACTCTACCCAGTACCACCACGTGTAGCTCTCCCTGTGTACCAAAGTAACTGTCCCATCTCCCACTACAGGTATTTGTCCCCAGTCTCACCGCAAGTAACTGTCCCACCAGAGGTAACTCCCCTCTCTCCTACAACACGTAACAGTCCCACTACAGGTAACTGTCCCACTACAGGTAACTGTCCCACCAGAGGTAACTGCCCCCTCTCCTACTACATGTAACAGTCTCCTGTCCCACTACACGTAACTGTCCCACCAGAGGAAACTGCCCCCTCTCCTACTGCAAGACAATATTTTAACAGTTATCCTGTCGCGTCTGTACTAACGATAGTGTGCTGAAGATATATGAACAGTTACCCTCTCACGTCTGTACTGATGATATGTGTGGTAAAGATGTAATATTAACAGTTATCCTGCTGCGTTTGTATGTACTAGCTGATAAGCAGAGTGAACAGTTATCCTGCTGCGTCGGTTGAAAGTGCTGAAGATATGTAAACAGTTGTCCTGTTGCGTCTGTGCTAATGATGGACGTGCTGAAGATATAATTATGAACAGTTAACCTGTCGCATAGGCCTGTGCATCACTAAGTTAATTTGTTATATCGCAATTCTATTGTTAACACAGCTGTTCTACAACGACGCCATCTACCGGACTGCGAAATCCGCTAGGTATTTGCACGAATAAATACAGTTTCGATAATATTTGGAGGTTGCTTTCAGAGGGATCCCGCCATTTAAAGTTGCTGGCATTGGTCATTCCGTACTCGGGGAACACCAGGGAAACTTTTGAAACTGTTTTTAGCTTTGGCGCCGTTCACATAAATAAAGGTACTTTTTGGCACACGTCGGGGGCTGCTGTCAGGCGGGTTTCACCCCCTAAAGTTGCTGTCATTGGTCATTCCGTACTCGGTAGTAGTAAAGGAGGTTAAGTACCGCGGATGGTGTCGCGCCGCGGTGCAAGTGCAAAAGTACCCGGATTTAGGTCAAGGTCAAAGGTCAAGTACCAGGATGTAGGTCAAGGTCACATGATCCGGATGTAGGTCAAGGTCACGTGGCGCCCCCTATAGGAATTCTTTGGAACTAAAATAGCGCCCCCTATCGGAATTTTTTTCGGAACTAAAATAGCGCCACCTAGCGGATAGTTGGTGAACTAAATATTTCCCTCCGAAACAAAGATAGCGCCCCCTGGTGGATAGTTGGAGAACTAAACTATTTCCCGCCAAACACAAAATAGCGCCCCTACCGAATTTTTTTGGAACTATCAAAGCGCCACCTGGCGGACAGTTGGTGAACTAAATATTTTCCACCAAAACCAAAATAGCGCCCCTGGCGGATAGTTGATGAACTAACTATTTACCGCCAAAACTATAAAAGCGCCCCCTGACGGATAGTTGGTGAATTAAAATAGCTCCCCTGGCGGATAGTTGGTTAACTAAAACAGCGCCCCCTATCGGAATTTTTCGGTACTAATTATACAAGTGGAGTCATCTTATGGACAAGTTGTAAACTAAATGTTCTAGTACTGCAAATATTCGTGTCTCTTGCACGCTTGCGTGCAATAGAGCCCCCTGCCGGATACATCACGAACTACAAACATCATCCCCTAGTGGACAAGTGAGCGAACCACATTTGAGTACTGCAAATATTCGTGTCTCTTGTTTTTTCTCGTCCATAAACACCTGGTGAATATATAATCATCAACTGATAGCACCCCTGTTAGATAAGTGGTGAACTAAATAACTACTCAGCAGTCCGCGCTTGTGTACATTCTACTCAACAGTCCGTGCTTTTGAATTTTCTACAATCCGTGAGCTTTCGGCACGCCCACGTGACTTTTCGGCACATTCTCTAACTATATAAGCGCAGTGTTTTGCCAATCGGACCGTCATTCGTATCACGACGACAGCACTGTTAACATCATCATCATGTTGAAGACACCCTACTACCGACCTCGCAAGGCGGCAGACTCGAGCGACGAGGACGAGCCGACGAGCCGGCCCATCATGCCGGTGATCAACCGTCCTTCCGTGCCGTCGGAACCAGACGTCGTGGACGTCGTGGACATCTCGGCTCTAGAAGCAACGGT
>CM034537.1:15988226-16098721 GCA_020002185.1 Paraescarpia echinospica | reverse complement strand
CACTACCACCACCACCACACACACACACACCACCACCACCACCACCACACACACACACACCACCACCACCACCACACACACACACATACACACACACCACCACCACCACACACACACACCACCACCACCACTACCACACACACACACACACCACCACCACCACCACCACCACCACACACACACCCACATACACACACCACCACCACCACCACCACCATAAGTAAAGACACAAGATAAGGTTTGCACATTTTCGTGACACGTGTTGGTCAAAGCATATTGTTTCGTTAGTACAACTAGTTGGTCTGAGTTCAATTCGTGACACGTGTTGGTCAAAGCATAGTGTTTCGTTAGTGCAACTAGTTGGTCTGAGTTCAATTCGTGACACGTGTTGGTCAAAGCATAGTGTTTCGTTTGTCCAACTAGTTGATCTAAGTCCAATTCGTGACACGTGTTGGTCAAAGCATAGTGTTTCGTTTGCACAACTAGTTGGTCTGAGTTCAATTCGTGCAGTGTAATCGGTTAAGTTTCTGTTTCGTTTACGCAACTAGTTGATCTGAGTTCGATTTGTGTCGTGTGTTGGTCAAAGCATAGTGTTTCGTTTGCACCACTAGTTGGTCTGAGTTCAATTTGTGCAGCGTAATCGGTTAAGTTTCTGTTTCGTTTACGCAACTAGTTGATCTGAGTTCGATTTGTATCGTGTGTTGGTCAAAGCATAGTGTTTCGTTTGTACCACTAGTTGGTCTGAGTTCAATTCGTGCAGTGTAATCGGTTAAGTTTCTGTTTCGTTTACGCAACTAGTTGATCTGAGTTCGATTTGTGTCGTGTGTTGGTCAAAGCATAGTGTTTCGTTTGCACCACTAGTTGGTCTGAGTTCAATTTGTGCAGCGTAATCGGTTAAGTTTCTGTTTCGTTTACGCAACTAGTTGGTCTGAGTCCGATTCGTACCGTGTGTTGATCAAAGCATAGTGTTTCGTTTGCACCACTAGTTGGTCTGAGTACATTAACATTTCTGTACTGAACTACACAGACATGAGTGGTTAACATATCTGTACTGAACTACACAGACATAAGTGGCTATCATCTCTACTGAACTACACATACATACTTGTGAAGGGTAAGACTATTAGTAAGGTTTCCAACATATGCTTTGCATTACACTATGAAAAAGATACAAGATGAGGTTTGCACAGTTTATTCGTGAACAACACAAACGTATTTACATGTCACGCTCCATAATTGCCAGAACCATATGTTTCATAGTGTTTCGCCACTGTTTCGAAACAGCTTCTTGCAACCATGTATTGATATTACACAACTGTTCGACTGTCACATCGGATAGCTTCACACCTGCGTCTAACAAAAACATTCAAACAGTCTTTCACCAACTAGTTGTTCAAAGTTCATGGACGTGATGTATGACCGGTTGACAGATGGTCAGGATACGGAACCTAGTGTATCACCTCCACGCGAGTGACATTGAAGTTTGTGTAAGTATCTCGTCGAGTTTTCTTTATGGTGAGAGACACACGAGTTCCCGTCAACGAGTTCAGTTTGTAAGTCTGCATCGTTTCGTCCATACCAGCAAACGTTTCGGCATTCACGTCAAGGAGAGGAGCCATACACTGGTCGAATAAAGTCAGCCATATAGATCGACCCGTCGCTGTCTCGACAAAGCACATGCGCACCACGAAATGCACGTCAGAAGCAACGTAACCGTGTCGTTCGCATTGCAAATGTCCCCTATCGTCGGTAATCATACGCTTCTTGCAGTACCTGCACCCGATGTACAAGGGAGTGTGCTGGCGTACTCTATCGATGAGGAGCCCTCTGATCTTGATAACGGCGTCGGCGCTTACCGTTGCTTCTAGAGCCGAGATGTCCACGACGTCCACGACGTCTGGTTCCGACGGCACGGAAGGACGGTTGATCACCGGCATGATGGGCCGGCTCGTCGGCTCGTCCTCGTCGCTCGAGTCTGCCGCCTTGCGAGGTCGGTAGTAGGGTGTCTTCAACATGATGATGATGTTAACAGTGCTGTCGTCGTGATACGAATGACGGTCCGATTGGCAAAACACTGCGCTTATATAGTTAGAGAATGTGCCGAAAAGTCACGTGGGCGTGCCGAAAGCTCACGGATTGTAGAAAATTCAAAAGCACGGACTGCTGAGTAGAATGTACACAAGCGCGGACTGCTGAGTAGTTATTTAGTTCACCACTTATCTAACAGGGGTGCTATCAGTTGATGATTATATATTCACCAGGTGTTTATGGACGAGAAAAAACAAGAGACACGAATATTTGCAGTACTCAAATGTGGTTCGCTCACTTGTCCACTAGGGGATGATGTTTGTAGTTCGTGATGTATACGGCAGGGGGCTCTATTGCACGCAAGCGTGCAAGAGACACGAATATTTGCAGTACTAGAACATTTAGTTTACAACTTGTCCACAAGATGACACCACTTGTATAATTAGTACCGAAAAATTCCGATAGGGGGCGCTGTTTTAGTTAACCAACTATCCGCCAGGGGAGCTATTTTAATTCACCAACTATCCGTCAGGGGGCGCTTTTATAGTTTTGGCGGGAAATAATTAGTTCACCAACTATCCGCCAGGGGCGCTATTTTGGTTTTGGAGGGAAATATTTAGTTAACCAACTATCCGCTAGGTGGCGCTACTTTAGTTCGAATTTTTCGATAGGGGGCGCGCTATTTTAGTTCCGGAAAATTCCGATAGGGGGCGCCACGTGACCTTGACCTGCATCCGGGTCACGTGACCTTGACCTACATCCGGGTACTTGACCTTGATATTTGACCTTGACCTACATCCGGGTACTTTTGCACTTGCACCGCGGCGCGACACCATCCGCGGTACTTAACCTCCTTAACTACTCTCGGTGAACACCAGGGAAACTTTTGAAACTGTTTTTAGCCTTGGCGCAGTTCACATAAATAAAGGTACTTTTTGGCCCACTTCAGGGGGTGATTTAGGGGGCATTCCACCACCCAAGAAGCGACAGCAACTCATGTTTTTGATGTCGGGGGATAGTTCCTCCAACACATGGGGTCAAACACTTCTGCCCTTTTTACATAAATAGAAGTGCTGGGGTCCCGCTCTACTTCACGGGTATATGGAATGTGTAGTATTTGCTCTGTGTTGTTCTGTACAAAGTGCGACTTTCTTCGTCTACTTTCAATGTCCTGGGTCACGCTCGTGATGTCGTTTACAGTAAACCATTCAGCAACCGCTCAGTGACCCTGTGGTGGGGTAACCATAAGCTTATATCTTGATAAACGAAGAATACGCTTAATTATCTTGCCTTTTAAGATATGATACATTTTTGGCACTTAGGATATGATACATTTGGCACTTTGTTGCGACAGTCTTTATAACTGGGTAGCTCATTGTCATATATGTTGTAAATCGATGGGGGATTACGGCTCAAATCCGTGTTAATCATTCGATTCATGCAGCGTTCATTTGCCTTTCGGACAGCGTCTCGAAATCGTTCCCTCCTTTTCTTAAACCAGTTCGAGTCGTCACGTCGCGGGGAATAGTTTAGAGCATCAGCGGCTGTGCTTGTTTCGGTCGGCACTGGCGAACTGTTGTCCAACAAAGGACAAATCACTTTGTTGCTTTTTGCGTCTATAAAATATCTCAAACGGACTCTTCCAGCCCAGTTCTTCTTTCGGATCCTATTTGAGAAGGGCTTCGTATAACGGTAGCTCGCGAACCTAATTAACTCCCTTTTTCTTAAACCGTAGCAGTTCATACGCAATGTTTTATGTAAACTGACTGTGCATCCTTTCGACTTTGCCTTGGCTTTGTGGATGGTACGGACTGCTCATGATGACTTTAGCTTGCAGCCTTTTCATTAATATCTTTACCACACCACGTATGCAAGAACTATAGTATAGACATTTAGTACAGTTAATGACACCCCTTCTTCTTGGCCACACTGTCTGATTCGGTCATATTGTTTGCCGACATGTAGCTACTGCGTTACCTGGGAGGTTATGTGATCGGGGTTTCATGCGTTCTCCCAGAAAATAAGCGGCTGATTCGTTCTGAGAATGCTTCTTAAGTATACGTTAATGAACGTCGACTGGGTGCCGTTATACATGAACATGAGGAGGATGAGGAGGATGAGGTGGAGGAGGTGGAGGAGGAGGAGGGAGGAGGAAGGAGAGAAGTTCACATGATTTATTAGATGACCCCGTAATGCTTTGATAGGCTAATCTAGGTCATTACTAAATTAGCATCATCATCATCACTAAGATGACCCCTTAAATGTCTTAATCATCATAGTGGCCATCATCATAATCACTTATCATCCACATCATAACCGTCACTGCTAGCATCATCATCATACTATCCATCATCGTCGTCATAATCATCTTCATCATTTTATTACTTCACTGGTCTTTATTTCATTACTGGTCGTTATTACATTACTGGTTGATTATTACATTACTAGTTGTAATAATCAAACACCAAGGGATACGAGGGGAGAAAAAGATTGAAAACCGCTTTTGTACGTTCTGGTTACCTTCGGTTACTATGAGAAGAGGAATCCTGTCACACATTTCTACCGGTGAGCACAATAGATGTGTATATCGGAACACTTAGTTTCTTAAAAAGAGCGACCAATGGTCGTCGAAAAATGAGTTTGGAGCGCAGTGGCGCAGTTGCTAGAGCATTGAACTCTCAATTCAGAGGACCCGGGTTCGAATATTGTGCTGTCGTTTCGAACCTTGGGCAAGTTCGTCGACTCTACGTTGTTCTATCCCACTCAACTGTATGAATTAGTCAAAGGTGGACATTTGTGTATAGGTAGTTTTCGTCTATTAATTTCAGCGTGGCTGCATACTTCCATGAGAAGTCGAGATGCTAATCGATTGAACAGATCTGCCATGGAGTAAAGTCTGAAGAACTTTGAGCAATGCTAAAGGAATAAATACTGTGCTATATAAGAATTTACTGTATTTAGTTTTTGCTTGAAAATAATTATTATCGATATTATCGTGCTTAGATATTCTGAGAGACACGTTCCTATTGCGTTTGTTGTGTGGCCAGGAATGGAATGACGACGGCTTACAATGGGATCCCGTGGAGTACGGAGGAGTGAAGACGCTCTATGTACCGTCAGAATCAATATGGCTGCCGGATATAGTCTTGTATAACAAGTGAGTCACGGCGAGTGTCGTGTGTGTGTATGTGTGTGCGTGTGTGTGTGTGTGTGTGTGTGTGTGTGTGTGTGTGTGTGTGTGTGTGTGTGTGTGTGTAATGTGTATGTATGTGTGCGCGTGTGTGCACCCTCTCGGAGTTGTTAATGAAGGAATTATTCGTTTGTGTGCACGTCTGTTTTGTTTCTGCACGTGCGTCATATAATGTCCAACCATGTACAACATCACCGTGCTGTCATTATAAGTGATAATCTACGGGATTGCGCGAGATTGTGCAAGCGGACGTGCATGCCTGTTCATGGAGATAGGACACACTTATGATTTACCATAAAGAGACTTCCTTCTTCGATGTGGATAGTTTCAAATGTAGAGACACTGACATGCTTTTCCAATAGGCTGTTTTGATTATGACCTCGAGGGCAAGGTTTAAGGAACTTTGTCAACAACACAAAGCAAAAGGGAAATAGGAACAGTATTCAACATACGAAACAGGTTATATTGCAGGAATTATGGAGGGTGGGATATCCTTTCTGGTGATACCTGGAAAACAAAACTACATTTAGAAACCTGAAACATTGAACCATGGCTAGTTTCTCGACGACATTGTTGTGTTTGTCTAACAGCGCTGACGGCGACTATACAGTGACCATCATGACAAAGGCGACCCTGTCTTACTACGGTACTGTCCACTGGGAGCCTCCGGTCATCTTCAAGAGTCACTGCGAGATTGAGGTACAGTTCTTCCCTTTCGACATCCAGCATTGTCACATGAAGTTCGGGTCATGGTCCTACGATGGTTTCCAAGTACGTGATTTTTAATTTGTTGAATATATTATTCTGCCTCGTGATATGTTTTATGAACATTTTGTTGATAGGTTGTGCCAGTGTTTACGATATAGTTTATTTGACGGGATCTTTTTAACGCCGTCAAATGGGAGGATCGATTAACTTAATACGAACTGCCAGGATGAAGTGCAACAAATATATGGAAGGAACTGGGTGCGCGAAGCAACATTAGTAAAGGAGCAGTGTAGATTATAACTCAGACATTAGTTTTTCAAACAAACGACTATTAAATAATGGAATACATTATCTGTGGATTGCCATAGCAGCATGAAACTGACTTTTTTAATGGCAACATCTCAGACGACACGTAGACTCACATTTGGAGTCTTTAAAAGCCAAAATATATCTGGTCCATTTGCTACGTGGGGTTTATGTTGTGAGTGGCAGTTTATATAAATTAAAATAAGCGACAATTGATCTTCGTCCATTCTTGGGAAAATCCTGTTGCATCCATGTTCTGTTCAGCTGCCAATCTCCACAATGATGACCACCTAGCCATAAAATATCTTGACCAACTAGTCATCAGTGGTCGATATCATCGAGTCGTTACTATCTACCCAAAGGTGTCTCGACTACCTATATTATAGTTACAAAGTGTATTAACCATTTACTTATAAAATGTCACAACAATTTAATCATAACGTGTCTAAACCATCTAGACTTAGCGTTTTCTGGTCGACGTCCATTCAGTCTCCCGTTGTCCGTGTGAAGGTGGATCTCGTTCACATCTGGCAAGAAATGCTTGGTGTCGATGAACTGGCTGTGATCGACTTGGCCGTCGACTTGAGCGACTTCTACCGCAGTGTCGAGTGGGACTTGCTGAATGCACCGGCCAAGAAGAACATCGTCCGGTATCCATGTTGCGAGGAGCCCTACCTCGACATCACATTCAACTTGACACTGCGCCGCAAGACTCTCTTCTACACCATCAATCTCCTCATCCCCTGCATCTCCATCAACACTCTCACCATCCTCGGCTTCTACCTGCCGTCGGACGCAGGAGAGAAGGTATCGTGGCCACTCTTGTCTTGGATTAGCGTGTGCGATAAGCGGTTGCTCACAATTGTCGACTTTTATCTATTCCAACGGAAGGGAGTGGAAGACAATACACTGGTACAAATAAAAAAAAACAATTGTTAACTTATGAATTGCATAACGGTAGTGATTGAAAATAAATGTTTGTTATCATTATAATGATGGTCGTTATAATAAGACCTTTGCATATTCAGAGTAGCAATATTGTTACATACCTACACATGACTTTCATTCTGGACAATTATCGACATCATAAGGTACTAATTCCGGAGGGAGAGAGGGAGGAAGGCAGACAAGGAGGGACGGGGGTCTGAGAATGAATTAGTACGCCTTGTACGAATATTTAACTGTCGATATTGTAAACGACCCCCGACGTCTAAACGCCATCATTTGTGTGCCATATGTCCAGCTTGAATCACATGCATTATTGTTTTTTATACGTGTACACATCAGCTGGTCTATTGGCGACAACAGATATTGGGTGGTCAGACCTGGGAACGCGTTCAAGAACAAACATATGGCGATAACTGCTTTGCTTCCTTGTTGCTACCCGATCATATATAAGCTACTTCATATTATCATTGTGCATGGATGCGATTAAGCACACAGTCAATATAATGCACCAACCAAACATGTTCCACTACAATGCATACAGGCAATCACACGATACATGCACACGGGACGACAACTCAGTCAAATACTTCCAAACAACGATGATCTCATGTTCAAACTAAGTTATATCATATCAGATATACATAGCTTCTTTTTGTCCTTATGTAACCACACCAGCGGTACTGCACTAATTGTACGCATTGGCATGTAGATAACCGCGACGTGCTGATCTGTACGACGAACTAACTGAATGTTGCCAGATCTCCCTGTGCATCTCGATCCTCCTCTCTCTGAGTATCTTCCAACTGCTCCTCATGGAGATCGTGCCGGCGACGTCCCTGACGATCCCACTGATGGGCAAGTACATCCTCTTCACGTCCGTCCTCCTCTCCATCTCCATCTTCTCTTCCGTCATCACGCTCAACGTCAACTTCCGGTCGACGAGCAAGCCCAATATGCCGCGCCTCACGAGGAGGATATTCCTCGAGATACTGCCGCGTCTGCTCTGTATGTTCCGCCCGGACATCGGCGGCGAACACAACCCGGATGAAGACGACGGACTCGATTGGTGAGCAGTAAATGAGGAAGGAAGCAACTCAATGCATGCGTACATGCGTGCGAACGCATGTACGCGAGTGTTCGTACAAGAACATCGAATCTGAATCCATCTTTTACCATTGTTGTTGACGGTTATATACTGTCTCAAGCACATAATGCACGCACGCACGCACGCACGGCACACACACGCATGCATAGACGCACGTACGAACATACGTACTGACATATACTTAATAATAATGAAGTCTTATGTAGCGCCGGTATCCGCCAAATAGAGGCATTCGTGATGCTTGCACAGTTCACTGCCGATTTAAAAATAATTGTCAGTTAAAAACTATATGTTTAAACAAAAATGATAACGGCAATGTTCTACATAAAAAAAAAATAGTATCCTTATTAGACATCATAAAATCAATTATTTTTACAAGATGTAATGTATAATAAATATAAAAACTTGTTTTGGAAATCTATGTCTATCTAACATATTTACTATTATAAAAAAAATAGATAAGCGACCGAAAAATGAACAACTGAAAACACGTCCCACAAATGCTGTTTTGAACGATTGCTTGTACCATTATGGTTCGTCCGATCCAAACAATCTTGATATCGTTTGAAAGCTTAAGATTTCTGCTATTCAAATGTATATAAATGGTTTCCTGATAGTCATTCCTAAAATACACTATAAATGGACATACAACCGTTCCGGTTTCGGTGTCTTAGACACTGCGAACGACGTTGTTTCGTCGACACAGTTCACCAATCTACCGATTGAGGCACGACTATCTGATTTCATGGTATAAGCATGGAGCCTCTATTTGGACAGGAGGCGTCCCTGAGCGAGAAAATGGCAGTCTACACTGAAGGTTTTTGTCCGCCATTCCGGAGGCAAGCGCATGCGCCTGCGCGACCGCAGCGCGTGATGTTAACGTATATGTTCAGTCACCTCATTTCATCAGAATAATCACCAAGCTGTGATGCGTCATATAAAATGAAAGATATTAAAGTAATCCTTGAAGTGTTTTACCTATCACAATTCAAAATAATGATATTTGCAAACAAATCACGTAGAAACGTTGCAATTATTTATTGAGCCAACTGAACTTCGTCGTGTTTCATCAGAATAATCATCAGGCTGTACCACTTGTTATATAAGTAAAATATCGAGGTTATCGTTGAAGATGTTGAGCAATGGTAATGCAAAGAACTGCATTTTCTGCACGCGTATGGTCTGGCTTGGCGCAACTCCAGAATGGCGGACCAACAGCTTACGTACTTTCCTCGAACAATGTAGATAGCGCGCGCTGCACCGTCTTGTTTGATATACAGTCTTTGGTATAAGGTTCACCCACTTTCAAATGGCTGCTAAAATGACATACGCGAAGTAGGCGTGACGTCACAATCACTTATATCAACCAACCAACGCAACGAATTTTGACCCGTTGTTTGGCGTACGTTATTGTGACGTCTTGCCGACGTAGATATATATCGGCTTTGCTGCGATCAAAGCACATCAGTTTCGTTGCAGTTTAAAAATGGGTCGAGCTCATAACATGAAATCAAGAAACGGTGAAGTACGCATGTATGAACCTATGCAAATGAGGAAAACAGCGCCGCAATCGGAAGTTTATTGTACTTAGTACCCGCCGACAACATCGTTCGGAACTGTATAGAACATCGAAAACGGCACACTTATAGGTCCATTTATAGGTATTCTATGATCGGTTACCGGGAAATATAAAAGACGCTAGAATAACAACAAGTGCATCCTTTCAAATGATACAAAAATCGTCGGGACAGGTCCAGCCATGAGGGTGCTGGTGACCGTAGAATTTCATGTTTTGGACGTGTTCCGAGTTGTTCATTTTTTGCTCGCTTACCTATTTTTGCTATTATTGAATAAATATAATAAATAATATAATTTGCTCAAAATAGACCGACCTAGAGCAGACTCCTACACTGAGTACCAAACAAGCAGTCACAGTCGCGGACGCGACTGACAGTGAGAGACAAGCGTACGTTCGTATGTACGTACGTGTGTGTATGTGCGTGCACGCGCATGTTCGCCAGTGCGCCGGGGTTTATGCGCGTGTATGTGCGTTTATGCTTGTCTGTGCGTGCATGCGGTCACGGAAGTATCTAAACATTACCAGTAAACGCAACACATAAATTCAATGTTTAACGTCCACTTCTTCACAGGTCAACCGCCCACAGCGAGCTGCCGGACTTGAACACTTTGTACAAGAGCACACACTACGTGACTCCGGACTCGGCGTCTACGTCATCGGGACAAAATATTGCGTCGACGTCATCGGGACATTACATGGCGTCGACGTTCGTCGGCTTGCAGGGTCGGAGCGTTAACATGAGCAGCTTCTGTGACGCTTGCGCCGACCGCCGGCACAACCACATGCCGCCGAACGCCCGTAAGGCGCTCGAGGGGGCGAACTTCATCGCTAAGCACTTGGGCAGGGAGGACGAATCAAAACGGGTAAGTCGAGGGGTACGTTTCTTCGCCAAACACTTGGGCTGGGAAAACACATCGAAGCTGCTAACCAATATTAATAATACAAATGTTGATGAGGCTGATTGATGAAGTGATTTATTAATTAATTGACAATTAGCAAGGAGTAGAAGATGATGCAATTTGATGGCAGTAATGACGATGTAGAGACAGTAACAATTCCACAAATATCAAACTACAAGAACATAAACAAACAACTATTGCAACAATGTAAACAAACAACAACACTAATGTAAACAAAAATCAACTATTGCAACAACAAGAACGTAAACGAACATCACACATATCACCAACTACATAAGCAAACAACAGCTGTAGCAATAACTTTAATGTAAATCAACAACCCAAGTATGAACAATAATGTAAACATACAACAGTATTGAACAGAACAAGAATGTAAACAAACAACAACAGTAAAAACAAAAAGGAAACAACAACAATAACAACAACGTAAACCAAGAAGAGACTTAATGTCTTTTATTGAATCCGTGCCCAGGAATAGCTGGCCTTCATGCGCATGTTTCTAACATATATGAAACCACATTCAGAAGTTCATATGAATGGATGGTTCAAATTGTTTCTGTTTTATAATACTTTTTCATAATTCATTTTATCGTTTTCCCCTCGTCCCGATTCGACGTGGTCCGGCTGTTTTCATTAGACTGACTCCGCTAAATGGCGACGCGGTAGTAATACTATTATTTGCTGTGTTATTGTTTTTTATTATATTAGACAGAAGGTAAAACAAATGTCATGTTTAATACTGGTAAAACTGTTGGTTAACTAAAAGAACAAAATAAAGGTAGTTTTATTACTAGAAACATTGTTGGTTAACTCCTAGAATACGATATACAATGATCGTGTTTGTTAATGGTAACATTTTGGCTAACTCAGAGACACAATCACGAACATTGTTGTTATAATTATGTGACGATTTAACGTGCAGTTGTGTTGTATTTCAGTAACTTGTTGTACATAACTAGGTACACAAATATTAGGATGATCTGGTAACTGGTCGTATGTGTGGTTTGCAATTATTGAATGGCAGCAAATAATTGACGTGTAGCAACACGTGTGTGCTACAAGTATGTGACTATTATAAAAAAACCAAGTGTGTTACATGTACGTGACAATACGCGTGTGTTACAGGTACGCGACGAGTGGAAGTACGTAGCACTCGTCATAGACCGCATTCTCCTTATCGTCTACGTCACCGTCTGTGTACTCGGCGGAATGGGTATATTGCTTCGTGCGCCTGCGCTCTACGACTACCGGAAGCCACTCACACGCAACTCGTTTATGTAGTGTCGGTCATCAATGGCAATACAACACTGTCTAGATGTCTGCACTCTTCGGAAGACACATCTACCAGGATGCCTTTCGTCAGCGTCGGTTTCACAAGATTGATATGGAGTGACGTCATCAAGACAAGATTAATGCGAACAATGGTCAACGGGCACAGACGCTCGTTTTGGTGATATTATTGCTTTCGCCTCGTTGGTGCTGCACCTGTTTTTGTGCATAGTATTATTTTCACAATAACAAGAAGATACCTTATTGGAGGAGTAGTTTAAATTATATATGAGACAGTTGCCATTATCACAGAGGACTAGAATGAGTGTAACGCACTATCTATAGATTGTTTAAATGCTAGCAGAATGAATATGTTTAAAAACAAAATCGATAATTACCCCTTTTTCAGTAAGGCAGGATTCAAGTAGATAACATTGTTCGATTCGCATAAGCCAAAGGATGTCATGTCCACTTGCCATTAAGCAATGTGGTTAAATGTTGTTAACATCAATAACATAGGTTATGGTTCCAAATACACTGGCTGATTGGCTATTTCAATTGGTCCATGTTAGTGATAATAATATTTTTATTTTTTATTTTGTAAAGCGACATGTCCATTAATGTTCGCTGTACGTAAACATATATGCAATTAAGAAAGACATCCTGCCGGTTTATAGATGGACACCAGTGTCTGCATGTATGCTGGCGAGAGGTCAGAGTTCAACACACACGAGACAGTCGAGACGTACTTATAGAACGTCAAAGTCACCGAAGTATTTAACAATCAATGATCAGCCTTATAGTAACCAAAATACGGTGTTATGTAATGGTGAACATAAAATAAACTCCTGTAACCGAACAGTCATTTTACGAATTAATTTCAATGAATAGATGTTATTATTACAGCATAAAAATTTAGTTTTGTAACGCATCAAGTTTAAACGTTATTACTTTATTTTAAAGTGCTGAATAATATTTATTATACAACATAAGTGGGAACGTAACTTTTTTATTTTGACAATTGTTTTACATATTAGGTGTATTCATTTACTGTATAGACATTTGCATAATTATTTTTGTTATTTAAACATAATTTTCGTTTTGCCTTGTTCCAAAGCCTAACCCCAAACCCGGACTCTACCCGCACGAAGCCGTTGTATGACATTATCTTTGATGACATATTGAATGATAGGCATTGTTTTTGTTGGAATATAAAAACATACGAAATCTCACCTAAGGTACTATCATGTTCCTTTTTCACTAGGTACATCTGGCTACACATTTTAAAGTTTAGTTTTAATAAAACGTTTAGATAACAGAAACTTATCGAAGCTGAGAAAACTTCAACAATGAAACCATTTTGTTTGCACCATAAATCCAGCTGCTATTTCCATAAGCAGTATAAATACAACATTATACATCACATGAATTAATGTACAATATTAAAAATATCATAGGTAGTTATCTTTCAACATAGGGTTTAATTTTTAGTTTAAAACATGTAGATCTATAAAGAGCATAATAACATTGTTGTTGACAAAATGATACAATATATTTAATTAGTTCAACAACAAGGGACATAACCAACTAGATACATGTTTTATTTTGTACTGGGAGTGCAATTTGTTCTGCTCATCATTTAGAGTAAAATATATTGAATTTGTTTCTGTTGAACTCCCCTTTCGATGACAACAAATAAAATGGCTATTTATGATGGAAATAAAGTTACAAAATTACAAAACGTTAAAAGTACTGCATATTTTAAATCCATGGTTTCAGCCATCATTGGTGTATTTAACTCAAGAAGATCACTAAAACATTTCGAATGTTGTGGAACATTTATATTTTATGAATTTTAAAAATAATTATAAAAGCAACTTAGTCGACACCTTTTTATACACTACTCCCAGTATAGTTCACATAGCACAAACTTGTTAAAAAAAATTGAAGAATATGCTGTAGAACACAATCCAAACATGATAAGCATAAGAAAGCATACATTTTATTATGTGCTCCTATTTTGCAACATAATGACGGGATATTGTGCATTTGGATGCATAAATCGATCGATTGCACAACTCCATTTGAAATATGTAGTGATGTACATATTCCCAACACAAGCCACACGGAACTAATGTGGCAGAACAAAGTCAGACACCTTCTTCACTACTGTGTCGGTTAACACATTGTCAATTAATAGCACTGCTATGCATTTTCATACACAAAGCTATCCGATATCCATTTGAAACACGAAGTGACGTACAACTTCCCAGTAAATGTCGAACAGAACAGAATGAAGCAGAACAAAGTCAGGCACCATCTTATGTCAGGTGACCCATTGTCCAAAGCTCTTTACTTTCCTCTTTCCATCAGCTCGCCTATTTTCAAACTGTTAATGGTCAAAATGTTCTTGCAAATAAACAACGTTGAATTTAGGAAAGTGAGCCTAAATATGAATTAACTAATTCAACGCTGTGCAGATTAATTCAGTTTAGATATTATATTGTGGGACTTATCACCAAATGTACAGCTGGCTAAATGGAAACCAAATACAACAGAGCCTTATCATGCTGATTCAGTCAGATTAAAAATTCCAATCCTTTACTTTGGCCAACTTTTACTTTGTTTCTACACAATTACCTGTATGCATTGGTCATATACAGTGCACTCCAGATAACTCGAACTCACATAAGTTGATTTTCGCTAAGTTAAGTAAATCTTTTTCCTCGGTCCTGGGCGTAGGTCCCAATGAGGGGTCCTTCTGATAACTTTCTAATCTAGTTATCAGAAGTTCTACTTATCAGTATTGTCATGGGTCCCTGGAAGTTCGATCTTATCCAGAGTGCACTGTATGTTTCCTTTATTCTTGCACTAATAATTAATGTTGTATGTATACACCGCCATTCTCGCGAAAAGTGTACAATAACGGTAAAGTAACATGTACAAAATAAACTAGATTGCAGATCTGCTAGTGTCCAAAGTTCGTGCATCGCAAAATTCCGTGGCAACACTGTATTGTGTACATTTTAACAAACCTAAAACGTTTGCCAGTTTGCTGTAGCATTAGAAACAATCTCACATTTTCATGTTTCAGTTCAAATAAGTATGGAAATGGAGACTTTTCAAAAACGGCTGACCGGAAAGACAAGACCCATATACACAGACTAAACTCGCACCGACTGCTGCCGTCGCCGTCGCCGTCGCCGTAGCCGTCGCCGTCACCCCGCGCGGGCAGTCGGATTGATGGGTCGGATGTTATAATCAATACTAAATTATACTTAATCGAAAAGTTACCCGATGGACGGCATTAGAAGCAGGATAAATAAACAATGCATAAGCTTCCTGCATTGTTAAAAGTAGCTGTCTATATACACAATGTCTACGAAATGCTGATTTAAAAAGCCATTGCTTGCAACAACTCACCTGGAAATCTGACATGCTGACTGCGTATGACGTCACCAGTCTGTGTGTGTTTCACTGCGCGAGCATGAATATTCATAGTACTCGGGCTGCATAATTAATCATCCACGTGGCAGTAAGCTCAAAATGATTCGCGTAAACACAATTATTTATCGGCTTTCTGCGCAGATTACACCCAAATTATGCATAGACATGCAAGACATGAGTAGTAGAGAAAGTAGTTATGGGAAAATATCACGTTTTGATACAGAAGATCTCGAATGTATATTAGCTTACAAAGAATGGCTTTAAGAGAAAGTGTGATCAGGCACTCGGCGGAGTAGAATGATCAGAACGACTGACGGACCATGAATACGCCATCCCTCCTGTTGTGCTTCTATTGTAGAAGTCTTGACGAAGCTTCGATCAATCCTGGTATGAAGAAACGGTTTTCTCAGCATGGACTGGATGATGGTGTACATGCTCTGCATTCCATACAGTCCACTTAATGTTTGAACATGAACCGGGGTCAGACAATGCTAGGTGTCTCGTGTTACTGATTTCAACACCCTGATTTATGTTAGTGTGTTTAGATGCAGCATGCGTCTTTGTACGACCGGAGACTATTCGGACATTTGTGAGTTCAGCACACACAAATATATGCAACTATAGCGGAATAAATATATATATATGTGTGTGTGGTTTTTTTGGAGTAAATACCAGAGAAAACAGGTATTGGAAAAGCACTACTTAGAAGTACATGAGGAGCGCAGCAGCGTAGCGGAAAGAGCTTCGGCCTCTCGACTGAGAGAACCCGGGTTCGAATCCTGTGCTGCAGTGTCGAACCATGGGCATGTTCGTTTACTTTACATAGCTTCAGTTCACTCAGCTGCATGAATGAGTACCTGGCAATAGTGTACGAATAGTCTTCTTGCATTAATTTCAGCGTGACTGAATGCTTCCCATAGAAGTCGAGATGGTGTACGATTGAACATATCTGCCAGGGAGTAAATTGTAGAATGCTTTGAGCAGCCCCCGTGGACTGAATACTGCGGTAAATAAGAAATTACCTTTCTTTTACCTGTCACTAAAGTGTGGGGCTGATGTGAGATACACCCTATTTTATAGCCCACGGAAAACGTCATTCCATGCAATCGTACCGTCAGGCCGTTCGTCAAGCCTGACTGCCAATCACGGCGTCTAGTGAACTAGTCGCCTAACTTCGAGCAGTGTCAACAAAGAGGGCTGAGCGTCATTTTACTTACTGATTAGTCTGCGTAAATTGAGGTTATAATGTTAGGGTCATACGAGGTCTCATTCAACTAGTCAGACTTTGTCGCAACATTAATACCAAACTAACTTTTCTACACTGGCCTTACCTTTACAACACTTCCAACGGTGCCCTGGACGTGATGGCGTCAGAATTGGCAGGCAAGTCGATTGAGGACATTCCGGAACGGAGGTCAGGCGCCGTAAAATGCCAAGCCAACAGGTGTATCAACGTTATTTTTGTTAATTATCAGAAAGAAAAATTAAACATTATGTGCTGGGAAATTATATAATCTTGCAAGTTAAATGGTGACGAGTATAACCTTATTATAATATATGTTAATATTAAATATTTGTTAAATGGTGACGAGTATAACCTTATTATAATCTATGTTAATATTAAATATTTGCTCTGAATGTCTAGACTGCTAGCTTGACTATTGTTAGGAATAAAATGTGTTTGAACGGGTGTGTTTTAAATCATAATAGTTGGTGATTTGCGATTATAAATAGTTATTATATAAACAAAAGAATGATCAATATAACCCGAACACGCTTCTCTTGGTGCTGGCTTTGATGCACAAAAGAGGACGATTAATTGTATTAACGCGACGAATTTCCCAGTTCTGTTGCGAACAAATGTAACACAACGGTAAGCTCGGCACGGCAACAGGAACTAAATAGCTCTTGTATGTTGTGTTGATTTACGAGAACTCGTCGTTCGCTTGCCACAAGTCGGACAATGCTGCGCTTAGAGCAATGTCTATAAGTCATAACAAATGTCGTGTGACGGTGGGAGTAAATTTCACACAGCGTTCGCGGAGACTTCTGTAACAAAAGGCGCGCCACATTTTTCGTGCCTCCTCCGTTTCAATCAACATGAATTATTATGACCGCCCGGGACACCATATTATGGATATGCGAGAAACAGAAGAATTGCAAGGACAACATGACGTTCCAACAAAACTGTCAGGGCTAGACCGACAGAAACAGAATAATGTGCAACTATGATGTCACTGCTAATAACAAGGCTACAACTAATACATCCACCACTGACAACACAGACACAGCTAGTGACACACCCATTACTGACGTCACACAAGGCGATATCACCGATGGTCCCGCCACTACTCATCACACGTGGAAAGGTCACCATAGACGATGATAAAATTATGTATCTTACAAGAGGTTTCAACATTGCTGCTTTGCACGCTAACAAGCGAAAATGGAAAGGTCACAATATACGAAGATAAAATAATGTATCTTACAAGAGGTTTCATCATTGCTGCTTTGCACTCTAACAAGCGAATATGTTGGTAAGCTAAACTACGCACGAGGGAGAAGAGGGTTCAGAAAGTCTCAAAGTTTTTTCTGGTAAGACTCAAAATGGAGTGCAATTGAACGTTTTTGGTGAGACATGTATGTACGTATGTACGTATGTACGATGTACGTATGTACGTATGTACGATGTACGTATGTACGTATGCACGTATGCACGCACGCACGCATGCACACATGTACGCATTTACACAATCAGCATATAGGCAGTTTCATTCAACATATACTGCCCTCTTAATGGTTCATAATGACATTAACTTGAACATGAATAATGGTAAAGTGACTGCACTTACCTTACTAGATCTCTCTGCCGCGTTTGACACGATTGATCACAGCATTCTCATTGAACGCCTATTAAAGTGATACGGCATATTGCATACGGCATTATTGGTACTCCAATGCAGCGTAGTAGACTGGATGGTTTTTCCCTACGCGTATTTTGAATCAGTATATAACGCCAGCAACCTCAGTGCGGAATCTAGAAGTGATCTTTGATAGTAACTTCAATTTCCGACAACACATATCTCAAACATGTCGCTGCTGTTTTTATCATATTCGTGATCTTCGCTGTATTCGCCGGTATATGTCATTTTCTGTTACTAAGACTATTGCAACAGCGCATGTTAGCAGCATACTTGACTATTGCAATTCCTTCCTTCGATAATCTAGTTCTGACCTACTTTTTGTTCCTAGAGTCTACACTAACATTGGAACTTGGGCTTTTCTGTTGCTGCACCAACTCTTTGGAATATGCTCCCTCTTAGAGTTAGATCAGTTGAAAATATTAAAAAATTCCGTCGTCATTTAAAAACGTAGCTTTACAAACTTGCTTATCCACCGTAGCTCCTTAGCGCCTTGACCCATCTGTTGACAACTGGAAAACTACTTATGGATTTTGAGATTGACCAATCCTTTTGTTTTGATGCGCCTCTGAGCTTGGTTTCCAAGGATTTACGCGCAATAGAAGTTATCTTATTATGTATGTATGTATGTATGTATGTATGTATGTATGAATGTATGTATGTATGTATGTATGTATGTATGTGTGAATGTATGTGTGTGTATATGTATGTATGCATGTATGCATGTACATAATATTACAAAGTTGACAATACCACCTGCACTACACTGTATCTATCAGTCAATCCATTGTGTCGACCAACGATATGACCGTAACTATGAAACACTTAACTACATTCCAAGAACTTGAGCGCTTCGAAGTCACTTCACCGTTGTCCTTCTGTATGGAACCCCATTCCCGCTACGCTAAATGGTATTTCTTCTGTGGCTGATGTGGCTGGGATAGCAATATAGCACTGTGCAACTTTAACCAAGTTCGGGACTTGATCCATGTGGGCATCGTGGAAACCACTACTCTCAAGCAGATTACTGCCAACAATTCCCAAAATAATTAGGAAGACAACTATCTGCTACGGGGACTAACTGGTGTATCTGGTGTATGTTTATATATATATATATATAATAATAATAATAATAATATTTATTTTTTATAGAGCGCAATTTCCAATAAAATGCTCAGAGCGCTGTACAAGAAGCTAATGTATAAAACATTAAAATTTAGCAAAGGTATGTGCACAGTAGATATAAAATACAAATTTGATATAATAATTATAAAAACAGAACAATTTTATTTAATTTCTAAAAATAGATAAATAAAAATATGTATATATAAAGCTGTTATTTAAACATTATTAAGATATATAAGATACTTTAAGTATATATAGAATAAATAATAGATGTAATATTTACATATATGCAATCGTGGGTAGATAAATAAAATATAAGTTTAGGAGTAAAATGTCAAAGAAAGTAAAATGTCAACAGTATTCCGCTTTGAACATGTGTGTTTTCAGAGTCCGTTTGAACAGTGTTAGGTTTCCACTACATTTTATGTGAAACGGCAGCAGATTCCATAATCGAGGTCCTATCACTTCGAATGCACGATCACCAAAACTAACAAGCTTCGTTCGCGGCACGTGTAGCAGATATTGTTGGGACGAACGTGTGCGCCCTGCAGAGCACTGTGTCTTCAGCATGTTCTCCAGGTACAATGGTCCGGTGCCGTTCAGACATCGATACACATGCATAAGAATCTTGAATTCGATTCGACATTTCACATGTAGCCAGTGCAGTTCTTTCAGGATTGGGGTAATGTGATCTCTGCGAGGTGTAAAAGTAATGATTCTTGCTGCCATGTTTTGAATGCGTTGGAGTTTATTCAAATGTTCAAGTGGTAGTCCAGCAAGCAGCGCATTCCCATAATCCAGTCTGGACATGACGAAGGCGTGGACTAATGATTTCGTCGCATCTAAGGTAATGTAACGTCTGATACGGCTAATGTTGTGTAGGTGCATGTAGGCTGTTCGGCAGATGGCACAGACATGGTTCGCCATGCCGAGGGATGAGTCGAATATGACGCCAAGGTTACGAACATTAGATGATGCGCTCAGAGTTGCATCACCAATGATTATGCGGATATCCTTCATCAGTGGCAACTTGTGCTTGGTGCCGAATACCACAACATCCGTCTTCTGGTCGTTTAGCTTCAGTGAATTGGACCGCAACCATTCCCCTATATGCTCAAGGCAATTACACAGATTGTCTATTGAATTCACTTGGTCATCTCCACCAGGACAAAACGAGACGTAAAGTTGCGTGTCGTCTGCATAAAAATGATAGTCCACCCTAAATTTCTTGAAGATGTCGCCGAGCGGTGAGATATATGCCGTAAAAAGCAACGGCCCAAGCACAGAGCCTTGCGGCACGCCAAACGGCACAGCAGTTGGGGAGGATTATATATATATGTATATATATATATATATATATATACATATATATATATATATATATATATATATATATATATATATATATATATATATACAATCGCCTACAAGTATACTGTGCAACAGATACATGAATACATGTTAATATGATGTATTTTTCATGGATATTGAATATGTATTAAGGTAACTACGTTAAATATTAATTATGTCGACGTTGAAACCGAAGTAGCCTTTTCGACATAATGTTCAATAATGAAGATGAAACACATCGATAAAATATTTCTTTTCCTTGTTCACATCCATCATTTCGGATATTCAGCTACGTAATTTAGCTCAGGTTCTACTACGAACATTGACAAATATCCAAATACAACAACACGGCCACTCAGTGAGCCCATATAACTCATTGTAAGTCCAATTTCCAGAATACGGCCAACTGATTTGAGATGGTTCCCTTGGGTTTTTATTTTCAGGAAGGGTTGAAGTTTGCAAACCAACAGGGCAACAACGCATACCATACGGTATCCATTTCGATATCCGTGTTTCCCGACTATTTGTATTGTTAGCGTTCATCTCGACATCTCAGAGGCCCAGCTAGGTTTTTCACGTATCAGCCGCGCGGACATTATCCATACTCTAACTCATGACACATGAAGAGGAAATCGACTTCAACCTCCTTCGAGGGATCATTGATGAGCATACTTGTTATCCAACGTATGCGGAAAATACAGTGCAAAGTATGTAATGATAAGAACTATAATAATAATAATAAGATAACTTCTATTGCGCCTAAATCCTTGGAAACCATGCTCAGAGGCGCATCAAAACAAAAGGGTTGGTCAATCTCAAAATCCATAAGTAGTTTTCCAGTTGTCAACAGATGAGTCAAGGCGCTAAGGAGCTACGGTGGGTAAGCAAGGTTATAAAGATACGTTTTTAAATGACGACGGAATTTTTATATTTTCAACTGATCTAACACTAAGAGGAAGCATATTCCAAAGAGTTGGTGCAGCAACAGAAAAAGCCCTAGTTCCTATGTTAGTGTTGACTCTAGGAACAAAAAGTAGCTCAGAACTAGATGATCTAAGCTGGATAGGTTTTCTTACAGGAGTAAGCAATAAATGCAAATAAGAGGGTTGCTTATTGGACAGTGCCTGGTATGTAATGGTACAGATCTTAAATGTTATACGATACCGTACAGGAAGCCAATGCAAAGACTTCAAAAGTGGTACAGAGCGAGAAAAACGAGGAAATCTTGTAACTACTATTGCTAGACAATTCTGGACACGCTGAAGTTTTGTGATATCCTTGCTAGCGATATTATAAAGGAGGGAATTGCAATAGTCAAGTCTGCTGCTAACAAGCGCTGTTGCAATAGTCTTAGCAACAGAAAATGACATATACCGACGAATACGGCGAAGATCACGAATATGATAAAAACAGCAGCGACATGTTTGAGTTATGTGTTGTCGGAAATTGAAGTTACTATCAAAGATCACTCCTAGATTCCGCACCGAAGTTGCTGGCGTGATATACTGATTCAAAATACGCGTAGGAAAAAAACCATCCAGTTTACAACGCTGCATTGGAGTACCAATAATGATCAATTCAGTTTTATTTGCATTTAATTTCAACTTGCTGTCAGTCATCCAGTGGAAGATATCTTGAAGGCAATCACTAAGTTGGTTAAGGGAGCGATTTGTATCCGGGGTAGCCAACGAAATGTAGATCTGAGTATCATCAGCATAAAGATGATGATCTACGTTATGTCTTTGTATAACAGAGCTTAGTGGCGTGGAGTAAAGAGTAAAAAGCAAAGGGCCAAGAACAGAACCCTGGGGAACACCAAATAAAGCCGGCAGTGTAGCTGAAAAGCAGTTCCGAATCTTTGTAGTTTGGTATCTATCAGTTAGAGCTGTGCCAGATATGCCGTACCACTTTAATAGGCGTTCAATGAGAATGCTGTGATCAATCGTGTCAAACGCGGCAGAGAGATCTAGTAAGGTAAGTGCAGTCACTTTACCATTATTAATGTCCAAGTTAATGTCATTATGAACCTTTAAGAGGGCAGTCTCTGTTGAATGAAACTGCCTATATGCTGATTGTGACACATTAGTTAAGACATTTGTGCTAATGTGAGACCTTAGACGACTTGCTACAACCTTTTCTAGTATTTTGGAAATGAAGCTGAGATTACAAATAGGTTTATAACTGTTTAGGTCTTGTTTAGGCAGAGATGACTTTTTAAGAAGTGGTGTGACATGGGCATATTTAAAATCATCAGGAAAACAGCCAGAGCAAAGTGATGCATTTATAATATTTTTTATAGGTCCAATTAGTGTATTGAGACATGCTTTTAGCACTATTGTTGGAAATGGATCAAGTGTACAATATTTATTTGGGGAGGACATAATTATTTTCTTAACTTCATCAACTGTTGCAGGTTCAAATGATACAAGTTGAGAATTTATTTGTGGAAAGTCCACACTGACATTACTTATATTATGACGTGGGAAAGCAGAACGAATAATACTGATTTTATTCTTGAAGTGATTAGAGAACGAATCACATAGAGACTTAATTGACACATGATCAGTTAGCGATGGAGTAGGCCGTCTGTGTAGAATGTTATTGATGCAGTTCCATAACTGACGCGGATTATCAGACTTATTTATGACCATATTTGTAAAATAATCTGATTTAGCTTTAGCCATTTGTCTGTTACAGAGGTGACATTGCTTAGAATAGCGCGATCTATCTAATGGCGAGCGTGATTTGCGCCATACACGCTCTAAATAACGACGACGCCTTTTAGATAGTATGATTTCGGAAGTCATCCATGGAGCCGGTGGCCTTTCTGACACCCATTTGGATTTTATAGGTGCATGTTTGTCAAGTAATGCATTGAGTATTTGACAATACTGTTTATATAAGTCAGACAGATGTTTTTTTGATCTGTGATAAGGTCAGATGTAAGGATATCAGCCATTAAAGCTGTAATGTCAATCCTATGAATGGCTCTATAAGACACATTGTGTTTCGATTGTAAAGGGGCTATAGAACCGTTAATATTGGCAATGACAGTATGGTGGTCTGATAACCCATCTGAAACAGTAGGTGCTTGGATATTATTACAAGTTGAACGGGTTATCAAGAGGTCAAGCCAATGGCCATGTATATGTGTCGAAAAGGTAACATGTTGTTTCAAATCAAATGATGCCAGAATATCATCAAACGTAGTTGTAGTTGAAGAAGGTATATCCAAATTTAGATTAAAATCACCAAGAATGTAAAATTCTGAATGAATAACTGCCAGATTTTCCAACATATCCTGAAAGTCTTCAAAGAAATTGGCCGGATCTCCTAGAGGGCGATAGATACAAACAAAGTGTGCGGAGAAAGAAGAATCTGAAATTTCTGCACAGATGGACTCAAAACTAGAGTATTCAGGATTAGAATGTAATTTAACTTTGAACTGCTGTGATATAAGAAAACCAACACCACCTCCACGGCCGACTAAACGTGGTCGATGGTGAAAGGTGTAACCAGAAGGGGAAACGTCAGCAATGCATGCATGTATATCATGTGGTCTGAGCCAGGTCTCAGTTACAGCTAGAATGTTTATTTTCTTTGAAATTAATAAATCACAAAGTGAGGCTGTCTTATCTCGTACAGATCGAACGTTTGTAGTGGCCACCCGAATGTTTCGTCTAACAGACTTACATCTCCTGCTAGTAATAAAATTATTGCTAATTTCAATGTTGGTGTAGAGCGGGGGATTGGCAGTAACTTTCTATTATAACAAACATGAAGACATGGCAAACTATGCAAAATTGAAATAGAATGATGAATTTTAGTGTGATTAGGAAAAAGCACATTAAAATGATTAGATCTCAATGGTTTGCATAAAACAAAATCGATATCCCTTACAGCAACAGAGCAAGACAAGCAGAAAACACCCAATAAGAATAATGGTGACATAATTATGTTAGACTATTATCATATTTAGTAGAAAATAATAGACCAAAACCATATCATTTTATATCATATAGATAATAAATAGTAAAGAATGTTAAACCCAGAGCTAAGGCTAAGCCTACGGCGTAAGTAAAAAACTAAATTATATTTACAAGATCCGTAAAGTCTCAATTTTAACAATAAAGCCTACTTTATTTAATTAGAAAATGTTGAACCGGGGCCAACTCCGGTAACTAAATTGAGACTTACAGGCCTATTAAGGGAGGAAGAACTATTTATATTTATTATAATTCACTCAGTCTGCCGTAGCCTTAGTCTTAGTCTTAGATAGGCAGAAACTGACTGTAGTATCAATCACTCAATGGCAATTAACTGCACCATGATTCCTTTTTAAATACCGTATTTATTGTAATACTATAAAATGCCAATAGTAATCTAAAAGGTCAATTGAAAAAACCCACAGGCACCACGTTTTGTAACTTAATCATTTAACAGTATAATAGGTACAAACGACAACATTTAAACAAAACAAAAAAACTAAGCATTGCCGACCGGCGAAAGTGTGCGATAATCATAACGGCTTTAACGCCGGTTTTATTAAGTTGAATATGACAGGACCAAAACTTTTTAAAATATGCTTATAATTTAAATATACTTAGCTTATGGTTGAATTCTTGATTCTGTAGCGCTTTACAAGTTACATAATATTAAAAGTAATCTATTCAAAATAATTAGTATGCTATAATTGAACATTAAACGAAGGATAAATTTTGAAAGTAAACATTGACACGAACAGTTACTAATTTTCAATGTAAATTGTACACTCGCACTATTCACGCTTTCGTTGACACGGTGAGCATCTAAGTCTCTTCAAACCACGTAGACAAAACGTCATATCGAATACAGGTTGGTAAACAAGTTTGAAAGGAGTTACCCAGGTTGTCAGTCTGCAACTCATAATGTGATGAATGGCTATACACACGGATTGTGGCTAGTGTCAAGGTTTATGAAAGAACGTTTGATATATGCGAATGAGCCGTGCATATAAGAAAATAAATACGCACCTATACAACAGACTGCTTCTGAGTCGTCAGTCGACAACAGGTTAGTACCACTTCCGAGTTTTTACATCTATGGAGCTGAAATGTGTTGCAGGCGTTCTAGCGGGTCTATGAGGTGATTCACATATTTATATTTTTCGAATTTTCCCGGGGGCTATGGTACAGGAATCTATGGGATCAATATTTCCAAAGGCTATGCGTAAATTTGTAACGGTGTGATGTAACGTGTTTCTATCATCGAATTAACAATCCATACAAAATATAAAATTGTTCATGATTGTTTACAGTTTGAGACATTCCATCTTGGATTTGTCCAGTTATTTCATAAGTTAAGTGTGTGTTCGTACAATTGTTAATACAATAACAGCAACTACACATATGTCGTTGTATGTACACAGCACTTGTGAGTAGCTATGTTACTGTAGTTTGTATGTGTATGTACATTCTAGGTATAATAGCAGTACTGACCATTATTGTGTTGATTCCAATGTTACAAAAATGTATAACTGTCACAACGGGCCAAATTGAGCCCGCCTACGCTTTCCAGCTGGCTCAGGAGAGGATAATATGGTTTCGTCAGTAGCAGAGCGATTCTTCACACGTTGTTTTCCAGGTTAACACAAGTGTGAAAATGCATGCCAGCATTCTTGTGTTGTTTGTTGGTCTGGTGTTGATGGTGTCCGTCTCCTACGGATACGTTTTGGTACGTGTCTTTTATGTTTCTAAATATTAATACAAGTTAAATGATTATCAATTAAGCACTACAACTATTTTATTTGCCATGTTTTATTTAATTGTTAGTATCCCAAAGTAGTGGAAAAATGGACTAGTTGTATACATGTGCATGTTTTTACAAATCGTTTTCCTGTAATGTAATGTGTTTAACATGTAAAACACTTACGGGTTCACATTCAAGACTATTGGTTTGAAGTTCATGAGCGGATACACTGTCCAAAAATGTAGGAACGTCAAGACAAAATTAAGGAGATATGTTAACTATTTAATTTTAAACGCCTAAAACTGGTGTTTCGTGAATGAAACTTGGAACACATATGCTATGTGAAATATTGGGTCAACTGGACTTAAACTGATAGTCAGGATTTATTATTGTTCACATGTGATCAACTGCAATATCTGTGACTGTGGTAAGTTGAACAAAATCTAACAAGATTCCACCCGGAGAATTAACACTAGATCGCACATTGTCAAGGAAGTGTTTGGCTTATCGAAAGTCCAACTTTGTTATTACTATTATTTATAAATGTGTGTCCTGCCCTTCTGAGGTACATGTCGATGTTGTTTCTTAACGTATCATATCTCTTAGCACCGACACAATCAGTAGATAATATGTTCCAATCAATTATTTATATCTGTGAGAATGACTATTTTCGTATATATAATCTATTGTAATCTTACCATGTCATATTTCCTCCTGACGGTGAACGATGTGTTACATACTTTGTATTTGTGTATGTCATATGCAATGCGGCAATTCTTTTCTCGCTTATCTACAGTAAATGTCAATGCATTGCGGATAGCCCATAATGGTGTCGTGTCAGTAAGGCGAACATAATAAGGGCTGCGCGAGGGAACATCATGCGTACTTAGTGTGCGATCGACCAAAGAAACCTGCATTTTATCTATTGTAACAGGGGAGAATCGACGCTTCCTCCGTTTCGCAGAATGGCGCCAATGACGATGTGCTAGGTAAGTGTATTTAGCGAGATAAATACTTTCAGTAAATAGAGTGTAGTAATTTGCCTACCTCAGTAACATGTTTTCTGTTACGTACATCCTGTGCATATGCATTTGCAGAAACTAGTTCGTGTTTTGGTGGCGAGGAAAATTAAATGTCTGGGCCCTTCCTCGAGTATCTTCGCCATCTGTAGTCAGAAACTTAGACCTTTTTCAAGTTGGTGAAACGTTCGTCAATCCACTACCTCAAAACATGGTGTAGTGCAGGGTGACTCCCTGTAGTACTTGCTATATAAATGTTTCATCACAGGGTGATTGAGTCTCTGGACGCAGCGTAATCTTAAATATAATTGTTGTACTGTCCTTATTATATATTGTTCTATTGTTAATCATACGTTAATATAAGCTTTCTTAATTTTCAAACACTGACATTACTCAACAAAATAAACAAAGTTACTAACCAGTTGGTATTTATTTGCAAATAGCAAAATATTGCTGATAATTTATCCATCTCGGATCATCCTCTAACCACACGCACACTCACACGCACACGCAAAAGCACACGCACGCACACACACACACACACACACACACACACACACACACACACGCACACGCACACGCACACGCACACGCACACACACACACACACACACACACACACACACACAAACCACGTGTTCAAACTAGAATACTTGTGTGTCTGTCCCTTAAGTTAGTACATCAACGGAAACGTTTTGAACAGGCGACCTTGGTCGTGACAGAAGAGCAGCAGCAAAATCATTTCGAGCTACTGCAGCCCGCAAGAAATGGAATTGGGGCTGGGGTTGGAAAGATTGGGGCTGGAACTGGGGATGGGGAGATGCCCGTCTAGCGAAAAAATACCCAGGTAATGCAATATATTGTCGTCAGAAGTGTTCACTGATGATAAGAGAGACAGCGAGAGTTAGATAGATTGATAGAGAGAGGGAGTGAGAGGGAGAGAGAGAGAGGGAGAGAGAGAGGGAGAGAGGGAGAGAGGGAGAGAGAGAGAGAGAGAGAGAGAGAGAGAGAGAGAGGGGGAGGGAGAGCGAGGGAGGGAGGGAGGGAAGGAGGAAGGGAGGGAGCATATAGTAACATTATTTACCTACGTGATCGCAAACACAGCGGCGCATGCCAAATGTCTCAATATACACTTTCCAAGCAAATATTATTGTAGCCGGTTGAATGTCACTGTATAAAAAATACATTGAGTAATCATATGTTTTATTTCAACATATGCATTATATTTGTGATTGTTTCTAGTACCCACAACTGTTTAATGTAACATGTAACTCTTAGTGATATTGTCCATTGTCCATGGCGATGAATATAGGCGATTGTGTTCTTCTAAATAGTATCGATCGTACATCTTATAACGTTTGTTGATTGTTCTGATCAAATATGATGATGATTTAAACGTTATAAAATAGTTATGACAATTAATGTGATGTTCTCTTTACAAAAAATAACTATTATACATGCATGACATTGTTTAATTGATGTTGTGTTGCTATGACGTGTATATTCGCTTTGTTTAACTATTTGTAGTCAACGTGGAAAATCAAATGAGAATGCAATTGTGGACACAGTTTAGTAAAATGTGAATTTTTATTCAATGAAAAGAATACATTACATTGGCTCTCATAACACTTACAAAGAAACCAAATAATATATATTTACACATTTTATGGAATGTTTCCGTTACAGATTTATACGAACAGTACGCAGTCCGGGGATATGCCGAAGTGAAAACCCGCTCTACTTAAAAGATGGAAGACAGTTTGTGGCATAGGTCTAGGCCTATTCGATTATCTGTATATCGATGCAGAACACACGACGATTCCGTAGTGTCTAATGAAAAAATAAACATTATGAAATTATTTATTTTATTTGCAGTTTCCACATAGCACATGTTGTATGTTGACATAACACTTTGCTGTTCTTGTTGATTAGTACTAACGTTGGGTAGATCATTTTACAAAGGTGCGTTGATGAAAACGGTAGCAATAAAGGATGTCATGATAACACATGGTTGAATATTATTGTTTTCCAATTGCACCCAAGTGGCTTTCGTATGACATTGAATGAATGAATGAAGGAATGAACATTTATTCAACAACAACAACAAGTACATGCACAGTATGGTTTGCTGCTGCTGCTGAAAGGACACAGCTGAAGTCATAGACTTATGTGTTGCTATGCCTTCCTCGAACTAAAAAAATGAATAAATACAACACGAATTATAAATACATTACAAAATAATATTCACCACTCATATATAAACTTTTTACCATAGTGCTTGGGTTACTAATGCATGGGTTTAACAAAACGTCACTGTCAATTAACAATTCACAAATATGTGGAAAGTAATGACAACTTGATTTCTTTTTTAAATTGTGTTAAACGTGGAAGCTGAGTCAATTTATTTGGTAGATTGTTCCACGTTTTTATACCCTTGACGGTGAGTGACAGCAGTCGGAGGGTGGTGTTTGTCTTTTTAACATAGAACAATTTGCTTTGTCTGGTATCATGTATGTATATAGCTGCGGTTAGTTCAAATAATGCTTGAATACGACCAATTAAAGAACGGTTGTTTGCTTTATAAAGTATGATCATTGTCTTGTATTTAACTAAATCATGAAATTTAAGCATGTTTGAGAGATGGAAAAATACAGATGTATGATCATGGTAATTAAGGTTATAAATAATCCGTATAGCTTTTTTCTGTAACATAGATAGTTTTCTGAGTCTAGATTGATAAGTATTTCCCCAGATCTCACAGCAATATGACATATGTGGTTCAACAAGTGAATTATGTAATGTGTGTAACGCTTGACAATCAAGCTTTTTGATACTTTTGCTTCAATCATTTTTATGTTAAGTTTTCGTCAATGGTTACTCCAAGGAATTTTGTATATAATACCTGCTCAATGTTTGTCCCATTCAAAACTATATTCACATCTGTTCTATGTTGTTTTTTATTGTTAAACATTATAAAATGTGTTTTGTTCACATTAAGCGATAATTTGTTCGCTCGGAATCACAGGTCTAGTTTTTTTAGTTCATTGTTAACAACAGTGCTTACATCATCTGTGTTACTAGCGGAATACAAAAATTTGTGTCATCAGCAAACAAAATAATATCAAGTAATTTTTAGACTTCACACATGTCATTTATGTACAGAATAAATAATAACGGGCCAAGGATTGAACCACACTTGATTTCCTTTTGTTCTGAGTTACTGTTGTTATAGCATACATATTGTCTACGGTTGGTTAAGTAGCTTTGTATCCAGTCCAGAGCCAGACCCCTTATTCCGTAGCATTGCAATTTTCTTAGCAGTATGTTGCAAAGGACAAAACATGTTCCTTTCGCATGTTACTACTACTTTGTGATTCTTACATAGATTAAGCAAAGGGATAACGAACCATTCATACTGACCCAACTTCCAAGTTGTTTAGCTTGAATGAATGCTGGAAGTAGGACGTGGCTCACAGGACATGTTGATGCGAATTGTATCACGTCAATTAAGCACCACCATATGGCGACCTTGTGTTTTTTCAATTCAATAATACTAAGCGGTAATATGTCCAAATGCCTGTTTTCTCATCTGGTAATTGTGTTTTATCATGCTACTATTCATTTTTGCAATAACATAAACCATTGTAACTTGTGTATAACCTCGACAGGACTGAGAAGACCTTAATTACTTAGTGAAATCCAAAGAATTCACGTGAAAATAGCAGCATGCATGCAAACTATCCGACATTCGTATTGCATTTCTTAATCTGATTCAACTGATAAATATCAGTCCTGGTGACTAAAATTTCCGTCTTTTGATATTCAACGAACACAACAATTTGCGAAGTATTGTACATTTGATGTTCAGTTGATTATTCGTGAGATGTGCTCTCCATCAAATCGCTCGAATAAATCACAAGTAGCACACACAAACACAACTACGGTTCAACTCTGCACCAGATACAAACCAACGATGTCGTGGAACATTTCTTCAATAGCAAAAGTACTTAGCTCATCACGCCGTTGCACTGAATTGGAAATATGGAACATACAATATACACATGCAAAACGTCCTTAAAATGTGATTATGACTACCTCAATCTCTAGCAGCAGGATATGATCAATCAAGGCTCTTCTGGCGATCACTTTAACGTATCCGCACCGGAGTCGCCGTAGGATAGACTTTGACGAAATACAGTGCAAAGGCGATTTCTGAGAACTCCACGAACTGCCCAACCTCCATGCTGACGACTACTGGACGATCAGTGTCTTCTGGAAGTTGTTGCCGCCGCCACTGAGCGGGAAATGGCATGCATCAGAAAATGGCTACATGTGAACAACCCCATTCTAACTATGGTAGGTTGACTCGTGTGGATATTTAATTTCCCCTGGATTCGAATTCCATTCCGATACTCTTGAAAATATAATATAGTAATAATAATGTGAATAAGACTACTTACATTTAGTGCCATAGATCTATATAAATTTATTCGGAGACGATCAAAATACGTAATTACATTATTAAAATAAATGTCACTAATAATAATAATAAAGTGAATGGTGGTGCCTATGTTGCGTAAACAATCCGGAAGATATGATTTTTCAATACTATTATTTTAAAGTTACAAGGCAAGAGGTTTTCTTCATCTCGCATGGACGTGAATTTCACACATGTGGAATAGAGACGACCAATAAGGTTCAGTCTCCGCATGGGTTGCGAGATAGCGGCACATACAAGTCATTATTTGTAGCCGAACGGAACACTCGAGTAGCTGTTTGTTCATGGAGTGGGTCGGTGATGTAAGCTGGTGCTAGTCCGTGTTGAGTAGGAAACGTCAGTAGCTGAGTTAGGTAACGAAAGGGTTACGAGTGGAGTTTCTTGAGTACCGGTGTGGTGTGGTTCCATCTGTGGCAGCAGAACACCAGCCGAGCAGCAGCATTTTACACTATTTGCAACTTGTTGATAAGGCAATCGATGATGCCTTATAAGATACAATTCGCATAGTGCATTTTGTATATAATTTCTTCTTCTTCTTCTTCCCCTTGCTCCCTTGCGGGGTGGGGTCCACGTCACTTGGTAGCGTCTTCTACTTTTCTTGTCAGTACTTTCCATCTCTCTCTCTGGTCCGCAATTGTCATCCATTCATGGCTGTTCACGCCAGCCCTCCCCAGGTCTCGTTTTATGCTGTCGTTCCGTCTCAGCCTTGGTCTTCCTCTCCTTCGTCTGCCACCCTCTTCTACTTTCCACGCTCTTTTCCCCTGTCTGTCTTCACCCATTCTATGTACGTGTCCCGCCCATCCCATTCTGTTACCAGCTACTTTCCTCTTTAGGTGTTTTTTCATTCCAATCTCCTCTCTCAATTCCTTCATCTTCCATCTATCCTCTCGTTTTACTCTACATATTCTTCTGACCCAGTTGTTTTCTGCCAGTAGTTTCAGTGTTCGGCTGGTATTTTCCTTTCAGTTATTTCTTCAGTTTTCTGTTTGCCTCTTCCATGCTGCTGCTCCTGCTTGCACCCTTCTCTGTATTTCTTTACTACTCCTTCCATCCTCACACACTGTACCGCCCAGGTATACAAAGCTGTTCACTTGTTTAATGGTCTTTCCGTCAATAACTACATGCAGATCTACCTCCTGTTCACTGTAAACATTACTTTAGTCTCCAGATTCATTCGGATCTTTTCTGAAGGTGTCACTCCATTCTTGTAAAGCTTTCTGTAGTTCCTCTTTGTTATCAGCCATCACTGCTAGGTCGTCTGCATACAGTATCTTCTTATGTTCTTCCTGCTCCGATGTCTTTCCACTGATCAGGTTCATCACCGTATTGAAAAGCAGGGGACTCAAGGCACTTCCCTGTCTGAGTCCTACTTCCACTCCAAATTGTTCCGATGTTTCTCCTTCGACTCTCACTACCGCTGTTGTCTCCTTGTACACTTCCTCCACCATTCTGACTTCTGCTTCTCCAACCTCCATCCATCTCATGACTGCAAATGCGAGTTCTCTCGGCACGGTGTCAAATGCCTTTTCCAGATCTACAAAACCGAACGCTACATCCTTTTTAAATTATCTCTTCTTCTCGATAATTTGTCTGATGGTAAACAATCCATCATCTGTTCCTCTCCATTTCCTAAATCCCAGCTGATTCTCTCCGATTTTGCTCTCCACTGTAAGCCTCACCCTAGCATCCAGTATCCTTTCCAACAATTTCAGGGCTTGGTTCAGTAATGTGATGCCTCTGCATCTCCCTGGGTCATGGGTGTCCCCTTTCCCCTTCCATATCGGCACAATCACTCCTCTTCGTCACTCTGCTGGTATCTCTCCTGCTGTGAAGCACACATTAAACAGCCTCGTCAGCCACTTGATTCCAACTAGTCTGTTTGCTTTCACCATTTCCACTGAGAGTTCATCCACTCTTACAGCCTTTCCAGTTTTTATCTTCTTTACTGCTTTCTCCAAATCTTCTTCTGTTATTTTTCTCACCTCCAGCTCTCTCCTTGCAGTATGAGGTATCTCTATCCCATATTCTTCCTCCGGATTTAGTAGTTTCATGAAGTACTCCTCCCAAACACCCAACAGTTGTTTTGCTCCAGTGACCAGTGTCCCGTCGCTTCTCTTCATTGCTGATGTTCGTGTAGTATCTTTGCTGTCTCTATCTCTATCCCTGGCAAGTGTGAAGGTCAGTTTTTTTCTCACCATCTTCTTCAATCTTATCACATAATTCCTGCAGCTTATCATCTCTTGCTTTAGCAACTGCCTTATTTGCTCCCTTCTTCTTCTCTCGGTACTTCTGCTTTAGCCTTGTCTTTTCTTCATCACTCGCTTCTTCCACACACTTCAGTGCCTCCTTTTTTTCTCGTATTGCGTGTTCAACTTCCTGGTTCCACCACCACTGTTCTTTTTTCTTTCGACTTTGTGTTGAGCTGTTCTAACAAAGCCTTCCTTAACTGCTTTCCACTCTGATTCCACATCCTCCCTTTGTTCTTGGAGTAGCCTGAACTTCCTCTCTACTTCGGTTTTGTATTGGGCCATCACCTCTCCTTCACATTTCCACCATTTTATTACCTGTCTTTGTTTCATCCTTCCCTGTTTTCCTCTTCCTATCCACATTTCATAAACCACTGGTTTATGTTGGCTCGTTATATGCTCTCCTGCCAGAACTTTGCAGTCCCTAACCTTGTTCAACTGGCTGCTTCTAGCAATCAGCAGATATATCTCTGTTCTGTTGTTTCCACTTCTGGATGTGATCTTGTGTGATTCCTTCTTCTGAAAGAAGGAGTTTACCACAACTAGCTGATTTCTGCCTAGCATCTCGACCAGATCTTGTCCCTCTCTGTTTCTTGTTCCATATCCGTATTTTCCTAAGGACTCATCACTGATCTGTCTCTTTCCTACATGTGCATTTAGATCACCTGCCACAACCAGCATTGTCTCCGGCTCCACATGCCCAATAATTTCTTCCAGGTTATTTCGGAATGCATCCTTGTCTTCTTGAGTTCTCCCTGTATGTGGTGCGTAGCCCGATAGTATGCACATCATCTCTCCACCAACTAACATCCACACTGCAATTATTCTGCCTTCCCATCGTTCCACCCTGATGATTTCCTTGCTGTATTCCTCCTTCATAATCACTCCCACTCCATTCGCCCTTCCATCTCCCCCTGCATGCAGCATCTTAAACTCATCTCTCAGGTCTACTGCCCGGTCCCCTTTCCACTTAGTTTCTTGTACCCCCATCATTGACAGTTGCCGCCTCTTTATTAGCTCCACCACCTCCACTCGTTTCCCCGTCAGTGTTCCCACATTGAGAGTGGCAGACCGGACTTCGCATGAGGGTCGATGCCGGCTGTTCGTCCCTCCAGGTCTTCGTTGATTTCTCGCTGGTGCCTGAGTCCCAGCGCGTCGGTTCCCCCGCATGCTGTAGCCAATCTCGTAATTACTAAGTGACTTAGCATATAATTGATATCAATTATTCGAGCCACATGGCGCTGCCCATGCTGACCCTTGTGGTGGGTTTGTCTTCCAGGTTTCCTTTCCCGTAGGTCAATGTCTTCCATGACTAGTAGACATGATCTGCCTATGGTTTGAAGTCAGAGTTGTCCTTCTCCTAGATCCCTAGCATGTTAGCCTGGGGCCGTAAGGTGCCCAGTTACCGCAGTGTACCACAAGGAGCTCATGCTAGAGTGTTGTCTATGGAGAGGCTATGTACCAGCAGGGGAGGCTTGCGCACTAATGTCCCTTTTCGCCCCTGAGAAGGGGCTAGCTGGCGGTCGCAACTGAAAGCGAGAGCAAGAAGCGCATGCACTACAAGCTACTCACTACACTGCGACACTAGACGCGTCACACAGACCTGTGCTTGCACCACACCACACCATATATTGCGACGGTTCAAAGCTCTATCTTCTGCATATAACGAGAGAGTAAATTAAACGGATCGCAGCATTCTGTTTTAGGCACGATCGGATCGACGCAATATTCCTCAGATGATAGTAGGCTATGCAGCAGACGTGCTTTACGTGACTGGCCATCAACATTTCCGAGGCGAATAAAACGCCGATGTTTCTGGCAGAAAGGATGTGGCATTACGTCGCTGTCGCCGATTTTGATAAATGTCATATCGTGCTTCGCTAGATTGTTTCTTGACACAAATGCGATCGTTTTGTCGTCGTTCACGTTTCAGTAGTTTTATAATCACCCACGCGGACGTAATTGATGTAATGCTCAATTATGCGTAGAGAAAACATCTGTTTATTTAATCTGTTATCTCAAATTTGATATATAACTAGGTATCATCAGCGTAGAGACTGAAGCTCAGGTTAAGTCATCTGGTGATGTAACCGATAAGAGTTGAGTAAGTAGACAACTGTAGAGTTCCCCAGCACCGATCCTTGAATTACGCCGCAAGCGACGTTGGTTTTGATGGAAGCGCCACCTGGTACATTTACTTATTACAACTTGTTGGATAGATATCATGTTAGATAGGCATGATCACATCCATGCCAGCACGGAACCAGCCATTCTGAAGCGTAGTCCTCATCGGCTGAGTAGAATTTCATCGTCAACTGTGTCGAAGGCGGCCGGCAAGACAAGTATAACTAGTATGATGCCATGCCACCAGTCTAGCGCCTCGACGATGTAATTATGTACCAAAACTAGCGCGGTTTCCGTGGGGTGACGTAATCTGTAGGCTGACTGTTATCGTTTACTAGGATTATTGTCAGTTATGTGATCGACAGAGTGGGCACAGTTGACTGTGCTCCCATTTCCGTTCTTGGTGATCTGCATATCCGACTCAAAGATAGAGCTTTTATTTAACACAGTGATTAAATTTTATATTCCAATAAGAGTTGTTGTACTTCTTTACAATGCTGGCTTTGCCAGATCAGGTGTGAAACAGCAGAGAGGAACGACCGGTCGCGTAAATGCGAAGCAGCGACAGGAGCGACGCTGTCGAATCTCTATGGGTCGGTGTCTTTACAAGTTAACATACTTGCAATATCGCACTGATGAAAACTTATGCAGCAAATGCAAAATATAAGAGGCATTTGGCGATGTTCACGCCATAAAAAATCAACATCAACCGCTTTTTTGTTTGAAGGACTCATCTAAAAATATATTGCCTCAAATAAATTAGAATTGTATTTTTGGTCTTTCTAAATATGCATTATAGGTATACACTCTACATAATAATAGTAAAATCCACCCCAAAAAATTTTACGTTTTTTTTGGTACTATTAAAAGTGACATAATTTCGCCTCTGACCATTTTTTTTATACTGATATAATGGGTACACACTGCATTTAAGCTGAATAATTTATGTTCTTTGCACAATTTGTATAAGTGATGTATATAACATGCAAGAATTTTGATACGTCTTTTACATTATTCACAATGTGTGTGCATGTGTATAATTGCAACGAACGGCATGGTCAAAATTATCTTCTAATCATTCCATTTTATTTGTAGATGATCGCAATCGACCGGTCGAGCCACATACAAAATGACTTTTTCTTCTTCAAACAAAGTAGCAATTGTAACTCAGATATATTTAAATTACGTACTATATGTATTGTAAGGAACATTGTATAGTATATCTATATAAGTGTCGGGGTAGGCCACTTTTTACACATTAAATGATTTATTTAGACTGTATTGCTTATAAAAAGGTCAATATAAGTGGAATAAGTATTAATTTACCTATGTAAAGATCAATAGTAATTATCACTGTAACCTGTAATAAAGAGTATAAGTGGGGGCAATATATTATGATTGATTATATTAGGAATGTATGGAATGTTAATTTGCAATAATTATAAATGCGTTATGTTGTAAATATATAATATATATATATATACACACCCATATATATATATATATATATATATATATATATGTCAATATGACCAGGAATAATAAATCAGTGTGGCGCAATGATTGATTGTTTCAAGCAATCATGTTCAGTATGTAATAGTAGGATTGAAGGCGAAAAACAGTTGCCTATATGTTCAAGGTTATTAAAGGTCAACAAATATATATATATATATATATATATATATATATATAGATAAATAAACAATAACAAACTGAAGCAGTCTTTTTTGTTGACCTAGGGTAGGACTAGGTATAGTGTCAGTACAGTATCAATACAAGAAGCCTCAAGTGGTCGTTGAGGGCATTATGGCTCTGTTACCAATCAAGCGGCGGTACAAGAGTCAACTAGAATGTGAAGCGCTAGCATATGACTGCGCATGTGAATACTTCCAGGTGTATATCCACAGTGCGCCAGATGAAGTGATCACAGATCACAAACCGTTAGCTATGTTATACGGCAATCACTGCTCTAAGCAGCCACTTCCACGATGTTGTTGTCTTACCAACCAGTCTTCGAGTACGGCATCGGTACGAAACTGTGTGCAAAATACGTACAGTGAAGTAAAGAACACAACTTTATTTCTGGGCAGAAGAAAAAACAATAGTGTTCTGGATGAGGATGTCGAGCATCAAAGCAATCATCGTGCACAAACAATTGAGATTGAGCGGCCATGTAATGCGCATATCTGGCAGCAGAGCAAGCAAGTGTTTCATTCTGAGCTGATTCTTGGGAAACGGTCGTGCAGCGTTAAAGCTATAAAGACATCATGAAGTCCACGTTGAACAAATGAGACATTGGCCGGAACATCTAGGAATCTGAAGCTTTGACGTATTAACTGACGATCGATCGTTCAAAACAACACGATCATTCAGAATAACAACGGTAGTAGTCAAAACGTGTGAAATTATACAATCGTACGTGGTTACGCCACTTCAGCCATTACAACACCATCACAAAAACGGTCATTCAGCGCACCCTCGCGGGAAAGAGATGACGTGAACGTCAAAAGAAACATTTGCTACATAACATCGCATAGCGAACCATGGTTTAAACTGCGTACACTACACCTGACCTTTTCTCGGTTGTATTTTGACCCACGCGTTATTATTGTGGCGACTTTCCTTGAATCTGCATGAATACAAAGAGCACTTCATTTAATTGTTCGTCACTGACGCCCGACCTACACCGATATGTTACATATGTCGAATAATGCCAACACAACATAATCTAAAATGCAGCAAGACAATTACTGATACTGACACTGACGCAGTTCGTGGCTCTCGAAGATGGTGTCCAGATTAAGTAGAACATCTCGTCTGCTGCACAGTAGAGTCCGGCGGCTTGCTGTTTGGTCGCTTAAGATGTCTCTGTTGGTTCCTGATGATAAACGTTGTTTCACTTCATATGGTCTGCTGACGTCCCTCCGCTGTCAACCACAATCCGGCCATTAACTAAACTATAATGTAAATACAATACACAATACTATTATGAGTTAACGCGGCGAAAGACGGTTGACATTTATATCATATAAATCGTCACAACTAATCTTTCGTGATACCGATTTCAGCGTCTGTACATACATAGTGTCGTTTGTTGGAAGTGTATTTGTGCTATTTTGCAAAGTTCAACAATAGACACATGCAAAACGATGCAGTGTTTTATGAACGATTTATTCATAATGTTTTACTAGGAAATATTGCGATAAACATCACCATATCATCATCATCAACATTACCCCACCACTTCCAATACCACCACTACCCTCATCGCCACCGCCATCGCCTTCGTCCGATGTGTTCACATTTCATTTCAAGTGTGTTATTTCAAAGCAACTTTAGCTCACGACACCATTCACTGTCTACGTAGGCTCGCTAAAAAACGAACAACGAAACTAATCGTTCGCACCTTCGCTTTAAGTCATCTGATTGCTTAGAATGTGAGGCAGGTACATTATATGTCAACTTCTTTTCGGTGAATGTGTCCATTACCCACTATGCACGAAGGAGATCAATTAATTGTATTAATATTGATGGTGACTTTCACAGTTCGGTTATAGTCAACTTAAGAATATTAGAAAAAACAAAAGTACAGATAAATAGAATCTCCGCACGCTTCCTTTGGTGTTCTGTATGTACGCACGAAATAGTTTTTTTTACTAACATGTTGAGTTTCTCAGTTATTTTTTGGCCGATTTATGGGTACCGTTTGCCGAAGAAAAAAAAGGAAGACAAGTGTTGCGCTTCGCACCCAAATAAAAATGTGCATATCTTGTGTATTATGTTGATATATGAGAAAGAATCTTTTGAAAATGAACCGGTTGTTTTTAAAATGTTCGCACAGAAAGTGTGAACTTATGACAGTCATGCTTTTTTGTCGAGCAAATGACGCCTAAAAACGCAATATCCGGGAATAGTTGCGAGCCCAAACAGTTAACACTATTTTGTGGTAGCCAGCTGACATTTGCTGTTTTGTATGTATGTATGTATGTATGTATGTATGTATGTATGTATGTATAGACAATAAGTCGCCTCTAAAATCTTGCGTTTTCTGCATTTTTTTTTATCAATACGGCTGTTTCGCGCTGACGCTACCTCGCACTTGTGCTACTGGTCTTTCCGCCCCACTGGTTCACGCCTTCTCCACCAAAGCAAACTCTGTAAAGGAGTACAAATCACCTCTTTTTAAAAATACGAATAAATCACTGTGTTGACGACGTTTTGTTGTCGTTTGGCTTTTAAAGGTGAGTTCTTATATAGCGCAGTATCCAGTTCTCACGACTGCTCAAACACTTTAGTCCCTAGCAGACCTGTTCACTCGAACACCATCTCGACTTCTCTGGAAGCATCCAGCCACGCCGCAATTAATGCGCGAAGACGGTTCGTACACAAATAGCCACCGCTGTCTATAGCCAGGTACTCTTTCATACAGCTGAGAGAACTGGAGCAACGTATAGTGAAATAACTTGCCCAAGGTTCGACACCGCCGCACAGGATTTGAACCCGGGTTCTCTAGGTTGCGAATCCAATGCTCTCGCCACTGCACCACGGTGCTACACACTCGACCGGTCGTTCCGCTCCGCTGTTTCACACCTAATATATCAAAGCAAACACCAACGGAGTACAAAAAACTCACATTTAAGTATACTGTAACAAAATTCCTTTGGCAACCCTGAGCAGAGCTACGTGTCAATGTTGTCTATGTTCATGTTCGAGAGAGCATCAGCGATCGAATCCACTTCCTGCCATTTCGAAACGTTGGCAATGTCGATATACCCACTGTATCTGTGTATTTCGAAAGTCGGTCGCCCTTATTTATAAAAAGGAAGTAAAATATCCCACACGTAAAAACTTGAAAACCTTTGTCGTGGACTCACAGAGCCGATGGGTTCAATCTACGATGACTCGTTGGAGCGCTCCATTAGCTCCATTAGCTCCATTAGCTGCATTAGCTGCAGCTAAACCATTTGCTCTAATAATGGAGTAGGCGTCATCAGCGCCATGTCACGTTGTTTATATTATTGTTATTATTATTATTGTTATTATTATTATTATCATTGGTATTAGGGTAAGTGTAACGATATTGAACCCCCTCTTTCCCCATTCCTGTACGTGATTCCTAGGACTATTAAAGGTCAGGACACGAATTACTACAAGCTCTCAGGGCAATCAGGAAATAGAGTCAATGTGTTTGGTATTTGTTTTAAATGCAAAAACAGTGTTTTTCTTAATAGGTCCAAGTTGAGTAATATGTGACATGTAGGAGCCTCTGGTTCAGTATAGGTCATCAGTCAATTATTGATGCTTTGAAAGAAACCAAGGTTCAACACACTCTTCATACTTATAAAAGAGGTAGTGACTTAATGCATACATCACGAAAACTACGGCGTTCCAGCGAGCATAAAAATGACATGTGACATCCAAGCGCCAAACAGATTCGACATAATTTAATTTCGAACCGAGAACAAACAATAATATGTTTTCACGTATAGACGAATGGCCAGTAGAGTGTATAATAATGGCAAAAAGATACAAGTCAGTAATTGATGGTCCCTGATCAACAAATTACCGACGCGATCTTTTAGTGTTGCAGGAGTTATAACCTTTGTACCCAGCTGTGGTTGATCAGTCAGCTGAGGCATTTGTGCTTGGGACTAATGCTTCTATAATAATCACCAGCATCGTCACTCAGATTTATGTATTTGACCGTAATTCCCAAATTCAAGTATACTCTCTCTTGCTGTCGCAACGATCCCTATCTCCCCAACCATCTCTGGGATTCGCCATCAGTGCGATTATGTCCTCGATAGACGGGTAACACAGTCTCTGAGGTAGATCTGCGTTCACCGTCCTCTCGTCTATGTTTTCATCAATACCAAATTTGTCTAGCATATATAGAATTATGTTGGATCGTAGCGCGTCAGCGGAAGTCATTTATTGAATTCTCATCCGCAGGTCCTTTAAATTGCCGTCGTTGTCTCTTTCTGCATGCTATTTAGAGAGGCTTTACGAATAACATATTTGTGTTACTAACTCAGGATAGTGTTACCTGACATCTACTTCACCTCCTTTCCCTATACTATCACCATTGTAGACGACATTTTGTGACAGCATGCCATTAGCACCAAGCTGTTTATAAGAAAGCCACACTTTGTGTTTCTGAGGATTTTCAGGAAGTGTCTGTAGGATTTGAATTTTTGTTGAAGAAGGCATGCCTTACTTCAAACCTGATGCAACAATGGTGTCTGACAGGCATAAATAGTCTCATTTGGTCAGGCATGTACAGCAGGTATTGCATTTTAGGAGTGATACTTGCCCTGGGATATTTCAGGACAGTCTTAATAACAAAAACAACTCTATATGTTCTGACAAAAAGTGGTAATTTGAATGATAATCATGTTGGATTGCGAAGGTCTTGTTGATATAAATGTTGATCAATATTACAATAAACGTATAAACGCCTGTAATTCAATACGTTTAGTTTACCCGAAATTCAACACCTGTGTCAATAACTATACACCTAGTTGTTTAAATATGTATGACGGGCGTTGACAACTCAACGTCATAAACACCGTTTTTTATAGTTTACATACATATATTCATACATACATACGTACATACGTACATACGTACATACGTACATACGTACATACGTACATACGTACATACGTACATACGTACATACGTACATACGTACATACATACATACATACATACATATATACATACATACATACATACATACATACATACATACATACAAAACAGCAAATGTCAGCTGGCTACCACAAAAAGTGTTAACTGTTTGGGCTCGCAGCTATTACCGGATATTGCGTTTTTAGGCGTCATGTGCTCGACAAAAAAAAGCATGGCTGTCATTAGTTCACACTTTCTGTACGAACATTTAAAAAACAACCGGTTCATTTTAAAAATACTGACGCAAGAGCTGCACATTTATATTCGCGTGTGGAGCGCAACACTTGCTGTCGCCGAAGACAAAGGGGGACACATGTCTCAAGGTGTGCCGTCCGACGAGCATTGACACTTGTGTCGCGTCGACTTAGCGAACATTCCTGAAACGCTTCTAACAGTATGGACATTATTGAACTGAGAGGGTAGACCACAGAGACTATGTATAACAATGTCAATGTTTGTTTTGTGGTAGTTATTGTTTTCATATGCGATCGGAGATTTTCTTGAAAACAACATATCATGGTACTGTCGCAATGTTATTCTTAAAGTACGTTGTGATTTTTTTATTCTTTTATCTTATTTTTTTATTTTATAATTACAGTTTCTTTGTGGAAAATTATTTTCTCGCTGTGTCTTGTTGGACATATGCAAATTATCTTTTTATACACTTTTGACAACAATCCAATCTGATAACCTTCTTTTCTACATGATGTTATATCACTTACCTACCTCCCTGGATCATCCATCGTTTTCATGATCCAAAGTGTAATTAAACTAGTAATGATGTTTCCTTTGTTTTTGTTTTATTATATTTATTTGGTCAACAAAGTTTAATGCTTATGTCATTTCACTGAACTACTTACATAGTATATAATGTATGTTGGCTTAATTATGTCAATGTAACGAAACATATCATCCATATTATGCAAACCTGTGTGTCGGGCAATGTAGGAGAGATAAAGGGAAGAAAGATGTGTGTCGGGCTATGTGGGAGAGACATATGAATGAGAGATGTGTGTCGGGCAATGTAGGAGAGAAAGAGGGAAGGGAAATGTGTGTCGGGCTATGTGGGAGAGACATATGGATGAGAGATGTGTGTCGGGCAATGTGGGAGAGAAAGAGGGAAGGGAGATGTGTGTCAGGCTATGTGGGAGAGGCAGATGGAAGAGAGATGTGTGTCGGGCAATGTAGGAGAGATAGAGGTGCTGTTGGAAATATAACTTTTTAAAGTTGAATGACTCAAAGACAGAAGTCATCGTGCTCGGCTCTGCGCAACAACTAAAAAAATTGAGCTGCGCACACTAGGCATTGGAGACTGTTTGGTCACTGTAACTCAGAATGTACGGAACCTTGGTGTACAGTTCGATGCCGAGATGAAGATGGAGACGCACGTGACTGCTGTCTGTAGATCTGCAATTTTCCATCTCCGAAATATTGCAAGAATAAGACGTTATCTAACGCCTGCAGCGACGGAACAAGTCATACATGCGTTTGTTACCAGCAGACTTGACGTAGGCAATGCATTACTCCACCGACTGCCTGTGAAACAACTAGAACGGTTGCAGAGAGTACAGAACTGGGCGGCCCGCCTTGTCGACGGCGCCAGGAAGTTCTGTCATGTCACACCTCTATTGATGAAGCTGCACTGGCTGCCAATAGCAGTTAGAGTAGAGTATAATATACTTCTACTCAAGCACCGAGCACTGACTGGCTGTGCACCACAGTATATCACCAAATGTTTGAACAGACGTCAGCCAACTCGATTGTTGCGCTGCAATGAACACAATCATTTATGTGTACCACGTGCATCGCGTCGCTGGGGTGATAGATCCTTTTGCGTGGCAGCCCCAACACTATGGAACTTGCTGCCGAAAAAGCTGACTGCAACAAGAATGACAAACACTGATTTTAAATCAAACCTTAAAACTTATCTGTTTTCCCGAACATTCTGTACGGCGCCGTGAGCAACGATTGTTGGAACGGCGCAATATAAATGTCACGATTTGATTTGATTTGAGGGAAGGAAGATGTGTGTCGGGCTATGTGTTGGATGGAAACCTATAAAACCTAAAACGGAGGTTTCTGTTGTGGCAATTACAGCCGTAAGCGAAACAGTACATAGCTCGTTCGCGTGGCTGAGCACCAAAAAAGGCAAAATAGCGTAAAACCTTGCGCGCTCTAATGCTGCGATCCGTTTAATTTACTCTTTCGAGAACTGACTATGCGAATTGTCTCTTACATGGCATCATCGATTGCCTTACCAACAAGTTGCAAATAGTGTAAAATGTTGCTGCTCGGCTGGGGGTCCGCTGCCACAGATGGAACAACACCACACCGGTATTCAAGAAACCCCACGGCACTGGTAACGCATTCATTACATAACTCTGCTACTGACGAAAATGCACACTAACGTATCAGTATGTCCAACCATAGCAAGAGGATTAACCTGGTCGTGGATGTAATTTTTTGCCTAAATCTGGGATTTGAGTATGTGTGTCAACAGGTCTTGCCTTTCCAAATTCCAGTCAGCCGTTTTTGAAAAGTCCCCGTTTCCCCACTTATTTGAACCGAAACATAAACATGTGAGATTCATTCGTACGTTCACATACTGTTTTAATGCTACAGCTACGATTGTTAGTAAACCTGGCTGGCATGTCTTCATTCAATGTAAACGTATTAGGTTTGTTAAAAAGTACACAATTCCATGTTGCCACGTAATTTTGCGATGCACGAATTTTGGACACTAGCAGATCTGCACTCTAGTATACATCAGTTTTTATTCATGAATATATATTTTGTTTAATCTAATAATAGATCGGACCGAGTTGCACTGATTCTTGTGAATAGCACATTTGATAATATTAGTACTCGCTAAAAACAAATACAACATTTATTTTTTACATGTTACTTTACCGTTACTGTACGCTTTTCACGAGAATGGCCCATATGTATAATTATATACAACATTAATTATTAGAGCAAGAATAAACGAAACTATACAGTGCACTCTGAATAAGGACGAACTTCCAGGGACCCATGACAATATTGATAAGTGGAATTTCTGAAAACTAGAAAGTTATCAGAAGGTCCCCATTGGAATAATTGCCCTGGACCGAGGTAAAGATTTACTTAACTTAGCGAAATTCACTTATGTGAGTTCGAGTTATCTGGAATGCACTGTATATGACCAATGCATACAGGTAATTATGTAGAAGCAAATTAAAAGTTGGCCAAAGTAATGGATTGGGAATTTAGTCTGACTGAATCAACATAACAAGGTTCTCTTGTATTTCTTTTCCATTTAGCCAGCTGTACACTTGGTGATAAGTCCGATAATCCAATATCTAAACTGAGTTACTTTGCGCATTGTTGAGTTAATTAACTCATATTTAGGCTCATTTTTCTAAATTCAACTTAGTTAATTTGCAGGAACTTTGGAAATGGCTGAGCTGATGGAAAGAGGATATTGAAGAGCTCTACTTAACAGTGCCATTAATTGGACAATGGGTCACCTGACATAAGATGATGTCTGACTTTGTTCTGCCCCATTCTGTTCTGTGCGACATCTACTGGAGTTGTACCTCACTTCGAGTTTCAAATCGATGTGTGCATCTGATAGCTTTGTGTATAAAAAATGCGTAGCAGTGCTATTAGTAGGACAATGTGTTAACTGACACAGTAGTGAAGACGATGTCTGACTTTGTTCTGCCACATTAGTTCCGTTTGACTTCTGCTGGGAATATGTACATCACTACGTTTCAAATGGATTTGTGCAGTCGATCGATTTTTGCATCCTAATGCACAACATCCCGTCATTATGTTGCAAAGTAGGAGTACTTAATAACATTTATACTTTCTTATGTTCATCATGTTTGGATAGTGATCAACAGCATATTGTTAAAAATGTGTTTGTTTTCATCAAATTTGTGTTAAGTGAACTATACTGGGAGTAGTGTATAAAAAGGTGTCGACAAAGTTGCTTTTACAATAATTTTGAAATTTCATAAAATATCAATGTTCCAAACAATCAAAATGTTTTAGAGATCTTCTTGAGCTAAATACATCAATGATGACTGAAAACAGTGTTTTAAAATATGCATTACTTTTAAAGTTTTGTAATTTTATCACTTTAATTCCATCATACAATGGCCATTTTATTTGTTAGCGAAACAGGAGTTCGATAGAAACAAATTAAATATCTTTTACTCTAAATGATGGGCAGAACAAATAATTATGGCACTCCCAGTACAAAATAAAACATGTTATACAGATGCAATATATTTTAATATTTTTTAGTATTCCTTATACGGATCGTGAAGGTGGACCCAAAGTAGAAACTCCGCGTACGCAGAATAATTTTTTCGATATATTGTCAGGGTCATTAATGATTAATAAAACATAATTCTAATGAAATAAAGGCACAGAATTACATGAAATAATCATTTTAACAGGATTACCTAATAATTCCGTACATCATAAAGACATTAACATTCTCAAAGAATCCCTTTAACAACAAGTTGCAAATAGTGTAAAATGCTGCTTCTCGGCTGGTGGTCCGCTGCCACCGATGGGAACCAAACAACACCGGTACTCAAGAAACTCCACTGCTAACTCTTTCATTACCTAACTATGCTACTGATATTTCATACTCAACACAGACTGGCACCAGCTTACATCACCGACCCACTCCATGAACAAAGAGCTACTCCAGTGTTCTTTCGGCTACAAATAACCACTTGTGTGTGCAGCTATATCGCACCCCATACGGCGACATAACATTATTGGTCGTCTCTGTTCCACATGTGTGAAGTGCACGTCCAAGCGAGATGAGGAAAAACTCTTGCCTTGTGACTTTAACAGAATACTTTTGTAAACTCGTATCTTCCGGATTGCTTACGCAACATAGGCACCACCAATCACTGTATCATTATTATTAGTGTCATTTATATTAATAATGTAATTACGTATTTTGATCGCCTCCGAATGAATTTGTATAAATTTATGGCACTAAATGTAAGTTTTTTTCTTCTTCTCATTATTATTATTATGTTGATATATTCGAGAGTATCGGAGTGGAATTCAAATCCAGGGAAAGTAAAATATCCAAACGAGTCAATCTACAATAGCTAGAATGGGATTGTTCACATGTTGCCATTTTCTAATGCATGTCGTTTCCCGCTCAGTGGAGGTGGCAACAACTTCCAGACGACACGGATCGTCCAGTAGTCGCCAGCATGGAGAATGGACATTATCTGGAGTTCTCAGAAATCGCCTTTGCACTGTATTTCGTCAATGTCTATCCTACGTTGGAGGATTAGAACGACGGCGACCCCGGTGCGGGTACGTTAAAGTGGTCGCCAGAAAAGCCTTGATTGGCCTTATGCTGCTGGTAGAGATTGGGGTGGTCATAATCACATTTTAAAGATTTCTTGCATGTGTACATTGTATGTTCCATATCTCCAGTTCAGTGCAACGGGATGATAAGCTAAGTATTTTTGCAATTCAAGAATTGTTCCACGAATTCCGTTGGTTTGTATCTGGTGCAGAGTTGAACCGTAGTTGTGTTTGGTGTGCTTCTTGTGATTTATTCGAACGACTTATAAATGTCCTCCTGACGAATAGCAAATCTCACAAATAATCAACTGAACGCGAAACTAACAATACTTCGCAAATCGTTATGTTCGTTGAATATTAAAGACGGAGATTTCAGTCACCAGGACTGAGATTTATTAGCTGAATCAAATTGACAAATACAATACGAATGTCGGATAGTTTGCGTGTATACTGTTGTTTTATACGAGTTCTTTGGATTTCGCGAGGCAATTAAGGTCCTTTCGGTCTTGTTGCGCATCTACACAAGTTACAATGGATTTTGTTATTGCAAAAATGAATAGTAGCATGACAAAACACAATTACTCAATGGGAAAACTGACATAGAACTTATTACCCCATTAAAATGAAAAACAAACACAAGGTCGCCATGTGACCGTGCTTACTGCAGGAAGGATTGACGTGATACCAGTCCCATCAACATGTCCCGTGAACCACGTCCTACTTCCAGCATTCGCTCAAGGTGACCAATTTGAAAATTAGATCTGTATGACTAGTTCGTGATCCCTTTGGTTAATCTACGTAAGCATCACAAAGTAGTATTTAGATGCGAAAGGAACCTGTTTTGTCTTCGGTAATGAATTCACCCTCAGTGTCATATGAAAGCCATCTGGGTGCTATTGGAAATCAACAATATCCAACCATATGTTATCATGCCATAATATATTGCTACCGTTTTATCAACGTACCTTTGTAAAATGAGCTTCCCAGCGTTAGTACGTATCACCAAGAGCAGCAAAAGTGTATGTCAACATAATCTTTATCAGCAATTTTATAGAGTTGCTTAGCATCGGTACAAGCGTTAAGATTATTTCTTCTCCAACACGAGTGCAGGTTTCTCACGGGTGCCGAGTGGATATCTTTTGGTTCTTGATGATGCACGTTGTTTTACATCATAAGGTCTGCCGACATCCCTCCGCTGTCATCCACAATCTGTCCACTAACTAACTATAATGTAAATACAATACACAATAATATTAAAATCCACCAGTGGATCAATGAATCAAACACTCAGTCTTTACCTATATCAATATGTCTATCGGTATGTTTGTTTGTTTTTCTGTTTGTCTGTCTGCCTGCCTGTCTGTCTCTCTGTATGTCTGTCTGTAAGCCTGTCTTTCTCATCCTCTGTCTCTGTCTGTGTATCACTATCACTGTCTCTCTCTCTCTTTCACACACACACACACACTCTCTCTCTCTCTCTCTCTTTCACACACACACACACTCTCTCTCTCTCTCTCTCTCTCTCTCTCTCTCTCTCTCTCTCTCTCTCTCTCTCTAACTTTCTTTCTTTGTATATCTTCACAGCGAATCTTTCGGGACACCGATTTCACCGTTTGTATATATGTAGCGCCGTCGTAGGATGGGCATTTGTTCTATTTTAATAATAATCACATACAAAACGGTAGAGTGTTTCATGAACGATTTATTCACAATGTCTTATTAAGAAATCTTGCGACCCACATCACCACATCATCATCAACCCTACCCCACCACTTACAATACCACCATTACCACCATCGCCACCGCCGTCGCCATCGCCCGATGTGTTTGCATTTCACTTGGGAGTGAGTTGCAGGACGATTGCAAATAAAGAAAATTATGTTGTTGGCTTGCAACATACACCTTGTTTTCATGTGCGCTATTTCAAAGCAACTTTAGCTCACGACACATCTCACTGTCAAGGTAGGCTCGCTACAAAGCCAACAACGAAACTGATCATTCACACCTTCACTTTAAGTCATCTGATTGCTTAGAATGTGAAAGAGGTACGTACACTGTTAACTTCTTTAATTGTATTAATATCGATGGTGACTTTGACAGTTCTGTTGTAGTCAACTTAAGAATATTGGAAAAGAAAAATACAGATAAAACATGATCTCTGTACGCTTCCTTTGGTGTTCGGTATGCGTGCACGAAAGTAGAGAATTAATTTTACTAACATGCTGAATTGTTCTCAATTATCTTGCGGCCGATTTATGGGTACCGTTTGGCGAAGAAGAAAAGGGAAGAAAAATGTTGCGCACAACACGCGAATATAAATATGCAGCTCTTGTGTATTGTGCTGATATATACTATATGCGAAAGAATTCGTCACTCTTTTCAAAATGTTTAGAATATTACTGTATAATCGTCTAAAAGTTTGCACAGAAAGTGTGAATTGACAAGAATAAAAACAGTCACGGTCACGCTTTTTCTCGAACACATGCCACCTAAAAACGCACTGTGTATGTATGTATGTATGTATGTATGTACGTATGTATGTATCTACGTATGTACGTATGTACGTGCGTATGTATGTACGTATCTACATATGTACGTATGCACGTATGTACGTATGTATGTATGTATGTATGTACGTACGTACGTACGTACGTATGTATGTATGTACGTATGTATGTACGTATGTACGTATGTACGTATGTACGTATGTACGTATGTACGTATGTGCGTATGTATGTGAATGCATCATCGTCTAATTTGTTCCCTTAAAAAAACACGGGAAACGGTCCAAAAAGACACTTATCGAAAGAAGCCATTATACAAATTAAATATAAACAAATGATGTGGAAGTCTTATAGACGTACTGGAAATGACGAAGACTACAACATTTATAAAGAAGCAGTAAACCAAGCTACAGCTGAAATTAGAAATTCAAAGAGAAGCTATGAACATAAATTAGCTTGTAATATAAAACATGACAGCAAGAGTTTTTATGCATATGTTCGAAGCAAACAGAAAGTTCAGGATAAGGTCGGTCCTCTAGAAGATAGTCCTGTAAATATAATATCAGAAGGATTCTTAATGGCAGAAGACCTGAATGAGTATTTTAGTTCAGTGTTTACCAGAGAAGACACTAGTTCACTGCCAGTACCAGAGGCTAAGTTCAAGGGGGCAGAATCATACTATTTAAGACAGTTAATTGTAACCCCAGAAATGGTAGCTAAGAAAATCAGGGCTATGAAGGATAATAAATCACCTGGAGTGGATGGTATTCCACCCAAACTACTATTGGAAATTGTAGAACAAATTAGCATACCGCTTGCAACAGTTTTCAACTTGTCATAAGAAGAGGGAGTGGTTCCTTTAGAATGGAAAGAAGCAAACATTATACCGTTATTTAAAAAAGTTTCTTGAAACAAGTCAAATAATTATAGACCAGTTAGTTTAACATCGGTGATTTGTAAATTATTAGAAAGACTAATTATAGATCATATGGTGGATTTTCTTGTTAAACATAACTTGATAAACCCATCTCAACATGGGTTTCTAAAAGCGAGGTCATGCTTAACAAATATGTTATGTTTTTTGGAAGATATCACTAAGTGGGTAGATGATGGATCACCAGTAGATATCATCTACTTAGATTTTCAAAAAGCTTTCGACAAAGTGCCACATCAGAGATTACGGCTTAAACGGCCCATGGCATAGGAAATGGTATAATTAACTGGATAGAAAAATGGCTGATTGACAGAAGACAGCGGGTAGTTGTTGATGGGGAGGCTACAAACTGGAAATCAGTTTTGAGTGGGGTTCCACAGGGATCAGTACTGGGACCTATATTATTCTTAATATATATAAACGATTTGGACGATGATATAGCTAGCAAGGTGTTGAACTTTGCAGATGATACAAAAGTGTTTAGAAGGATTAAAAGTGATGGAGATAGACAGCATTTACAAGATGATCTTGACAGGTTAATCAAATGGTCTGAAAAGTGGCAAATGTTGTTCAATTTTGGGAAATGTAAATGTCTTCACACAGGACATGGGAACGAATATGTAGAATATACAATGGGTGGAACTGTACTAAATACTACTGTAAAAGAAAAAGACTTAGGGCTGACAATTAGTGCTGACATGAAGGTTTCACAGCAGTGTGGAATTGCAGCTTCAAAAGGAAATCAAATCCTTGGATTGATTAGGCGAAATATAGCATATAAAGAAAAATAACTAATAATACCGCTGTACAAAACAATAGTTAGGCCTCATTTAGAATATTGTATACAAACATGGAGGCCATACCGCAAGAAGGACATAGATATGCTAGAAAGAGTACAAAGGAGAGCGACTAAAATGATACAAAAACTGAGGGATCTTAGTTATGAAAAACGCCTAAAAGAATGTGGTTTAACAACACTAGAGACCAGGAGATTGAGAGGAGATCAGATAGAAGTGTTTAAAATATTGAATGGTTATGAAAATATTGATAGAAATATGTTTTTTTCAGTTAAGAAAGATAGAAAGACTAGAGGACATGAAGTTACATTAGTAAAGGAACAGTGTAGATTAGACGTAAGAAAGTTTTCATTTTGACAAAGGACTGTGAATGTATGGAACAGTTTATCTGAAGATTGTGTGGGTACTAGTAGTGTGAATATGTTTAAAAATAAAATCGACACATACCTCAGAAGGGCTGGATATGTGTAGATAAAAGGGTTGGACTCTCGATAAGCCAAAGGGCTTCCTTGTCCACCTGCCATCTAGAGTTAATTCTCTGGATGGCGATCTTGTTAAATCTTGTTAAATGTGTGTATGTACGTATGTACGTATGTACGTGCGTACGTACATATGTATGTATGTAATTACGTATGTATGTATGTATGTATGCATGTATGTATGTATGTATGTATGTATGTATGTATGTATGTATGTATGTATGTATGTATGTATGTATGTATGGATGCATGTATGTATGTATGTATGTATGTACGTACGTATGTATGTAAATACGTATGTACATATGTACGTATGCACGTATGCACGTATGCACGTATGTACGTATGCACATATGCACGTATGCACGCATGCACGTATGCACGTATGCACGTATGCAAGTATGCATGTACGTATGCATGTATACACGTACGTAAGCATGTATATGTCTGCCTCTCCCGTTTTCTCTCTCTCTTCCTCTGCCCACTCCCCCTCACTCCCTCACTCCCTCCATCCCTCCATCCCTCCCTCCCTCCCTTCCTCCCTCTCTCCCTCCCTCCCTCCCTCCCTCCCTCCCTCCCTCCCTCCCTCCCTCCCTTCCCCTCCCTCCCTCGCTCACTCTCTGGCAGACAGAACGCAAGTCACAGACGTGGCTAAGATGCAAACTACTTTTGAGGCAGTTACCAAGCTGTACAATTGCAAATATGGTATTTGCAGCTAGTCACCCACTGGAGTGCACAGAGTTGTGCATCTGAGAGAAGAAAACAATACTGGAGCACAATGCTGCTGTGGTAAATGCCGATGATGAGATGATCGAAAACCAAGGATGTATGTCAAGACAAGTGACATACGTTGACAGTCACGTACATATAACCTTTCGATCAATGTATTATACGTTGTTTTGCAACTCTAGTGAGTATGGCACCGATATTGGTTTATTTTCAATAACTTTGACATAAAGGTGTCCAACATATTATGATTTTGGCAAACATTCAAAACATCAACATGACCGCTAAAATAGCGTGACAAAAATTGTATAATGTCAAGGATGAAAATGTGTTACAGAATAAACTTTGTCTATATGAAAAAATACTGTTTATATATAATATAGCGGTTCAGACTACACAGTCTTGTGCGGTATTTAGCTCGTTCGTCACGTTTGACACGTGTGCCCGAGATGTACAGACATAGCCGAGTAACTTGATCACGTTTGACACGTATGACTCGTGGGAACAAATGGTATATAGATGGTCGTCGCACTTCACTTTCTTACGCCTGGGTGAAATTCGGTCTAGAAGCTCCAAGGTCACCAAAAGTTTCTGCATTAGGTAAGCTAGCCGATTACGCCGCAAATAATGTATTTCGTTATTACGCTTTTTATAGCAAGTAGTTAGTGACACTATTCCGTATTATGTTTAGTGCAACAACTTCGTAAGTTCTAGGAATTTTGACATGTATATATACACACATACCCGAATAAACTGGTTTAAAGTTAAGTCTCTTATGCTGTGTTAAACAACCAACAGAGTGGAAATGAAATATTTTTGTCCCTATGGGACAAAACATTAAATTTTCGCGAGATTAACCCCAACTTTTTTCCCTATCTAACCATAATTAGTTAATTTGTTACCCGCTAGATGGCGCCATCATGTAACGTAGTACTCCGGTTATCCACTAGAGGGGGCGATACGTCAGACGTCACGTCGTACCGGAAGTCACGTGATTCTCATGGCGGCCTCTACGGTTCCACCATTCCCGGAAGTGTGTCGACGACTAGAGATTCAGCGTAGATGGCGTTGCTCTAAATAGTTACATTGGTGTCCGTTGGGTGGCACCGGTTGTCGCCTATGTCTCATGGTCGGGTTTATATTAACGGAAGTCGTGTTAGAAATTTTGGACTTAGACATTTTTCATAGAAATTGTTCAATATTGATAGGACTTAGAATTTTTTCATAGTCGGCTGGACATATAAATTTGTCTTAGTTGGGACTTAGAAATGTTTCATAGTTGGTAGGATTTAGAAATTTTGGACTTGGAAATTTGTCATAGTAGGAAATTTTCATAGTTGGTAGGATTTATACATTTTTCATAGCTGGTAGGATTTGGAAATTTAGGATTTAGAAATGTTACATAGTTGTTACGATAAAAAAAAAATTATGGTTGGTAGGACTTAGAAATTGTTCATAGTTGGCAGGACTTAGACATTTTTTATAGTAGGAACTTATATGTTTTTCATAGTTGGTAGGATTTAGAAATTTTTGACTTTGAAATTTTTCATAGTCGATAGGACTTAGACATTTTGTATAGTAGGAACTTAGACATTTTTCATAGTTGGTAGGTTTGAGTTAAGTTTAAAAGTTTGTTTGTAGGTTTGTTTGGAAGTTTGTCAGTGAAAGTATGCAACTTTGTAAGTTGGTCAAAGTAAGTTTGCGACTTTGTAAGTTTAAAAGTATGTTTGTAGGTTTGTTTGCAAGTTTGTCAAAGTAAGTTTGCAACTTTGTAAAATAAAAAGTATGTTTGTAGGTTTGTTTGCAAGTTTGTCAGAGTAAGTTTGCAACTTTGTAAGTTTAAAAGTATGTTTGCAAGTTTGTTTGCAAGTTTGTCAGTGAATGTGTGCACCTTTGTAAGTTTAAAATTATGAATTGACCTGTCTATTTGCTCCATTGCTCCCTTTTACCTGTCTATTTGCTCCATTGCGCCCTTTTTACCTGTCTATTTGCTCCATTGGTCCCTTTTTACCTGTTTATTTGCTCCATTGGTCCGCTTTTACCTGTCTATTTCCTCCATTTGGGTGAATTTCCTGAATTGACCTGTGTATCTAAGTGAATTGCCTGAATTATCTTGTGTATCTAGGTGAATTGCCTGTTCAAAGTCGGTACTTAGACATTTTTTCGGCACTTAGCATTTTTCATAGTTGGTAGGACTTAGGAATTTTTCATAGTTGGTATGATTTATAAATTTGGAACATAGGAATTGTTCATAGTAGGGACTTATAAATTTTTAATAGTTGGTAGGACTTACAAATTGTTCACAGTTGCTTGCAAATTTGTCAATGAAAGTTTACAACTTGTAAGTTTAAAAGTATGTTTGTAGGTTTGTTTGCAAGATTGTCAGTGAAAGTTTGCGACTTTGTTAATTTACAAATGTGTCTGTAAGTTTGTTTGCAAGTTTGTCAGTGAACGTTTGCAACTTTGTAAGTATAAAAGTATGTTTGTAGGTTTGTTTGCAGGTTTGTCCGAATACGTTTGCAACTTTGTAAATTTAAAAGTATGTTTGTAAGTTTTTTTGCAAGTTTGTCAGTGAAAGCTTGCAACTTTGTAAGTTTAAAAGTATGAATTGATCTGTCTATTTGCTCCATTGCTCACTTTTTACCTATCTATTTGCTCCATTTTGCTTAATTTCCTGAATTGACCTGTGTATCTAAGTGAATGTTGGTCTAAGTTTGATTCCTGTAACTCGCTGGTCTAAGTTTTGTTCGTGCCATTCTTTGGTTTAAGTTTGATTCGTGCAAGTCGTTTGTCTAAGTTTGGTTCGTGCAATTTTGGACTTAGAAATTTGTCATAGTAGGGACTTAGAAATTGTTTCATAGTTGGCAGGACTTAGAAATTGTTCATAGTTGATGCAACGTAGAAATTTGTCATAGTTGGCAGGACTTATACATTTTGGACTTAGAGATTGTTTATAGTTGGTAGGACTTAGAAATTGTTCATAGTCAATAGGTGGCGCTTCTGGCTAGGGCAATAGGTCAAACTATGACAATGATACAAGTCTACCGCGTTGAAACGATACCGACGTGTATCGAAGTGAAGTATACAAATAGCGGTACACCCTGTTTGGATGATAATTATACTTCACAACGAAGAACGGTGAACATCGATAGTGAGTACCCGCTAACAGAGGCCACGTTGGATACAAAATTTGGACAAAAGATGGGGTCATGCCAACGTTGCAACATAGATATAGCCGGATTAACTCCTGCCGGTCGGTGTACCGGAATACAGAAAGAAGTTAATGAGTTGCCAGTAAGTATCTTTATATACACCATGTGTTGGTCTTGACTGCATTTATGCTAGAGGGCCACTACTCGTAGCATGCTACATGTAGCACTACTCACCATTGTACACATTGTGCTGAATACGTACCTATGTACATCTCACGATATATTGCTTCATTTTGTGTAGCAGTCTCCTCTGCAAAGCCTAAGAACTAAAGTCGATAAGTAGCTGTGCCGTGGAACAGATAATAACAAAACTGAGCAGCAACAAGGAGCTGTTGTTAAGAACCAGCAACCGAATCACCAGGATTTGAAAACAAAGACATGTGGCAGAGGTACATGGGAGTGTTCACAGTCCAACAAAAGTTTGAAGACCAAATATGGACTGAAGCAGCATGTAGTTATTCACACCGGGCACAATCCCTATTTGTACCAATACTGTGGTTTTGGGGTTTTGGCAAAAAACAAACTAAAAGTTCACATGATGAAGCAAACCGGCAGAAAGGAATTTGTCTGCAACCTTTGTAAGAAGGAGTTTAGCTATGGACGTACGCTGAAAGTACACGTGAAGAAATATCATGATGGCTATTAATTGAAGCCGCTTTGACATTGTTTGTTCAAATATAGAATACTAAAGACTATATAGTCGTTGTCGCTTTCATTTGTGTTTAAATAAAGGTGTTGCATACCACATGAATATATGGACTTTGTTGTTTGTCACCTTTTTTACAACCCTAAGTTTTGTTATAGAAAAGCGCTATACTATGATATAAAGGTCGTACACCTGTACGGTAAAGGGAAAGGTATTGGCTTTACTGGAAATTATGTCGATCTTACTGGAAATAATGTTACTGTTGCCTTTCCTACCACACTAACACTTGTTATAGTAAAACGTTATACTATGATAAGGAGGTTGTAGTCCTGTTTGTTAAATGGAGGAAAATCTGTCGGTCTTCAGTATGGAAAGAATGCACGAGGCACTTAGTACCATAGAAGTTAAACCAATTTACAAACGGTGTGATGGGAAGGTCGTAGACCTGTATGATAACTCCTATATGTCAAGATTGCACCTATTGCAGATGTAGTGTTATTTTGAAATATTTAATTATTTGATACATCGATGCACCGACATTATTGATTGACTGGAGTAGTTCAGCATTCAGCATCACAAGGTGCATGTATTGGTAACTGCCCGAGCTCCACGTACATGTTTCCACTCGCTAAGAGGTTCAGCAAATCCCTTCAACTTTATAAATTGTAGGCCCTAGTGCGTAAAGGTAATGACCGCCAAAATATAGTTTTATTATAACAATTTATTTTATGAAAACGTTGCGATAGATTTATTTGTATCTGCTCTTTGTCTCTGTGAATTAGTTTACTCTATTACAGCGCTCGACATTAATGGTAACAGTTTCGTTATAATATCTAGGACCGTTATTTAACTAGTTAACGTATTTGTATAAAGGCTGTCGCAAATGAATAAACTATCGACATTTATTCGCATCGATTAGTTTGAGGTTTTATGCATTTTCGACTAATCTAACAATAATTCCAGGAAGGTTAAGCTATTACGCTAACACACTGATTTCATGCTTACTGAGAGTAGAAACGTCCAAAAAGTAACAACGAATATGCAACTGATAGCGACATTTTAGGATTGATTTTATTCGATCACATCATGCAGTACCCCTGAAATCTCGATAATGTAGTATTGCCTTTTTACACTTACCTGTACACGTTCGCAAGCTTAACCTCCATAATGCGATTAAAGAAATTACAATTAAATGTTAACATGGCGCTTCCCTTAAACTAATTTCTCCTTTTTAAGGACATATAATGGTAACCTGCACCTGAGTTGCATCACTTACAGAAGAAGAGAAACCCGGATTGAAATCTGTCAAACCTGGAAACTTGGAAACAGTCAAGAATGCTGCCAGACTTCGACTGACACTTCAGAACGACCAGTTCTCTAGCGCAACGGAATAAATTAGCAAGAATACAGAACGGGGTGGCACCTGTTATAACATTAAATTGTCAGTCCGTTCTGCGCTGTTAAGAGACTGCATGTCCTTTCCAGTGAACCACCAGCCAGCAAAACCACCCGCTCAAATTCGAGAATTCCACCAACGTCCAACAGACAGGAGTGCCTTTTCTCTGGGAAGAAGAGGAGGAAAAAGTCCAAGTAGGATGAACGCCTGCACTAATGTCTTACTACATAGGGAGCAAGTCGATCTTTCGTGCGGCAAAGGCAAAATGTGAAGTTAGGATTCTCGGACTAGGCGAAGACCTCATTGAAAGAGGGCGAGGTATCACAACTCATGTCGGCGCGATTATACAAGGCAAGAAATGAAGGAGGAAGATCAAAAGACACGTCGAAAGAAACACGATGCAGCCTTCCGAAAACTGTCGATGTTCCTTGAGAACGAAGTCATCAAAAAGAAAACTCCCATGCTGGCGACAGTGGTGTTGAGCTTGTACAAAAAACAGTTCCTTGCTGTCGGTGGAACTCAAGACGATATCAATAAGTACTGTGTGCAAAATTTCATGTTGAAAGTGAATGAACGTTTTGAAGATATCCTCGTTGACAAACAAGCGAACAAATCGCGAACATTCGTTTACCATTCGTCACTTACCCATAACGAGGCGATTGCTATATTAAACGATTCTGATACCGAGACTGAAGCAATCAGGTGTGCAGCCATGGCTTGGCGCACATACATTCTTGCAATGTCCCCATCAAAGACCCCGTCGCCCACTTCAGTTCACACTCCCCACATTTCCCAACTGGTGCTTCTTTTTTTCCGCACGCTCATCGGAGCTTGCTTGCAACATGAACCAGACTGCAGGAAACGAGTCGTCGGAAATGTCCACCTTGAACTGGCCTACTTCGGAGCCCTGGGAACTTTTCTGGCTGATTCTGGGGTTGAATACCTCCTCATAGAAGCTGGTGTGTTGGCTGAGGGATCGCTTACTGGCTTCACGAAAAGGAAATTCTACAACCGATGTACCAGGATCCAGCAACTTCTGGCTGCTGTCATGGAACGAGCACTATTCGCCAAAGTACATGGATATGTTAGACTGTTACAGCACTCTCGAACACTCAATCAGTCGTTAATATTGCATTGTTCAAGATTCTCATGAGGAGATATGAGAGCTTCTTCCATTATGTTATCGAAGGACAGTGCGGAAGCATGGCATCATTCTGGGCTATCTGCTTGTACCTCATCATCCGGGGATATCGATAATTGCAGCGAGCCGTACGCACCAACTACTGTCCCAACGAAGGTAAATATCTCACCACATGTAACTGACCCCTGTACTACCACAGGAAACTGTCCTACCAAAGGTAACTTTTCCACAACAGATACCTCTCCCCTGCACCATCACGAGTAGCTGTCCCTGTGTACCAAAAGTAACTGTCCCATCTCCCACTAGAGGTAATTGTCCCCAGTTCCACCCAGAAGTAACTCCCCCCTCTCCTACTACATGTAACAGTCCCCTGTCCGACTACAGGTAACTCTCCCACCAGAGGGAACTGCCCCCTCTCCTACTGCAAGAAAATCTTTGAACAGTTATCCTCTCGCGTCTGTACTGACGATAGTGTGCTGAAGATATATAAACAGTTACCCTGTCACGTCTGTACTGATTATGTATGTGGTAAAGATTATACTATTAACAGTTATCCTGTCGCGTCTGTATGTACTGATAAGCAGAGTGAACAGTTGTCCTGTCGCGTCTGTACTAATGATGAACTTGCTGATGATAAAATTATGAACAGTTAACCTGCCGCATAGGCATGTGCGTCACTAAGTTAATCTGTTATGTCGCAATTCTATTGCTAACAGCTATTCTACAATGGCGCCATCTACCGGACTGCGAAATCCGCTAGGTGTTTATGCGAATAAGTACAGTTTCGTAAATCTTTAGGGATTGCTGTCAGGGGGATTCCACCACTTAAAGTTGCTGTCATTGGTCATTCCGTACTCGGGTAACACCAGGGAAAATTTTGAAACTGTTTTTAGCCTTGGCGCTGTTCACATAAATAAAGGTACGAAACACCAAGCATACGCGGGGAGAAAAAGATTGGGAACCGCTGTCCTACGTTTTGGCAATCATCGGTTAGTACGAGAAGGGGGCAATCTGTTTGTCCCGTCACACATCTCTACTGGTGAGCAGAACCTATGTGAATAAAGGAGCACTTAATTTCTTAAAGAGAGAGACGAACTGTTGTCGAAATTTTATTTGGAGTGCAGTGGCGCAGTTAATAGAACATTGAACTCTCAATCCAGAGGATCCGGCTTCGAATCTTGTGCTGTCGTTTCGAACTTTGGGCAAGTTCGTCGACACTACGTTGCTCTACCTCACTCATCTGTATGAACTAGTCAGAGGTGGATATTTGTGTACGGGTAGTTTTCGTCTATTAAATGCAGTGTGGATGAATATTTCCATGAGAAGTCGAGATGCTATTCGATTGAACAGGTCTGCCATGGAATAAAGTCTGAAGAACTTTGAGTAGTGCTAAAGGAATAAATACTGCACTATATAAGAATTTACATGTATGTAGTTTAAAAAAAAACACCACGATAATCCGGAGAATTACTATTATAGTAATTCTCCGGATTATCGTGTTTAGATATTCTGGGATACATGTTCCTACTGCGTTTGTTGTGTGGCCAGGAATGGAATGACGACGGCTTACAATGGGATCCCGTGGAGTACGAAGGAGTGAAGACGCTCTATGTACCGTCAGAATCAATATGGCTGCCGGATATAGTCTTGTATAACAAGTGAGTCACGGCGAGTGTCATATGTGTGTGTGTGTGTGTGTGTGTGTGTGTGTGTGTGTGTGTGTGTGTGTGTGTGTGTGTGTGTGTGTGTGTGTGTGTGTGAGAGAGAGAGAGAGAGAATGTGTGTGTGACTGTATAATGTGTATGTGTATGTGTGCGCGTGTGCGCGTGTGCGCGTGTGCGCGTGTGCGCGTGTGCGCGTGTGCGCACCCTCTCGAAGTTGTTAATGAATGGATTATTCGTTTGTATGCACGTCTGTTTATTTCTGCACGTGCGTCATATAATGTTTAACCAAATACAACATCACCCTGCTGTCATTATAAGTGATAGTGTACGGGAATGCGTCATATAATGTTTAACCAAATACAACATCACCCTGCTGTCATTATAAGTGATAGTGTACGGGAATGCGCGAGTTTGCGCGAGCGGACGTGCATGCCTGTTCGTGGAGATACGCCACACTTATGGTTTGCCATAAAGAGACTTCCTCCTTCGATGTGGAAAGTTTCAAATATAAAGACACTGACTTGCTTTTCCAATATGCTGTTTTGATTATGACCTCGAGGGCAGGGTTTAAGGAACTTTGTAAACAACACAAAGCCAACGTGAATTATAAATAGTATTCAACATCCGAAACAGGTTATATTGCAGGAATTAAGAAGGGTGGTAAATCCTTTCTGGTGATACATGCCTGGAAAACAAAACTATATATAGAAACCTGAAACATTGAACCAAGACTTGTTTTTCGACGACATTGATGTGTTTGTCTGACAGCGCTGACGGCAACTATACAGTGACCATCTTGACAAAGGCGACCCTGTCTTATTACGGTACTGTCCACTTGGAGCCTCAGGTCATCTTCAAGAGTCACTGCGAGATCGAGGTACAGTTCTTCCCTTTCGACATCCAGCACTGTCACATGAAGTGCGGGTCATGGTCCTACGATTGTTTCCAAGTACGTGATATTTTAAATTTGTTGAAGATATTATTCTACCCCGTGATACGTTTTGTAAAAAAATTGTTTATACGGATGTGCCAGTGTTTTATTTGACAGGATCGTTTTAACGCAGTCAAATGGGAGGATCCATTAATTTAATACGAACTGCCAGGATGAAGTGCAACAAATAAAGAAGGAACTGGGTATGCGATGCAACATTAGTAAAGGAACAGTATAGATTATAACTCAAAAAATTATTGTTCAAACTGATGATTATTAAATAATGGAATACATTATCTGTGGATTGTGGTAGCAGCATGAAACTTATTTTTTAATGACAACATCTCAGACGACACGTAGTTTATGGAGTCTTTAAAAACCAAAGGATTTTTGATCCATTTGCTACGTGGGGCTTATGTTGTGAGTGGCAGTTTTGTTAGATGTTGTTGTTATGCGACAGTTGCATCCATGTTCTGTTCGTCTACCAATCTCCACAATTATGACCACCTAGCCATGAAATATCTTGACCAACTAGTCATCAGTGGTCGATATCATCAAGTCGTTTCTATCTACCCAAAGGTGTCTCGACTATCTATAGCCAAATAGTGTATTATCCATTTACTTATAAAATGTCACAACAATTTAATCATAAAGTATGTAAACTATTTAGACTTAGCGTTTTCTGGTCAACGGCCATTCACTCTCCCGTCGTACCTGTGCAGGTGGATCTCGTTCACATCTGGCAAAAAATGCTAGGTGTCGATGAACTGGCTGTGATCGACTTGGCCGTCGACTTGAGCGACTTCTACCGCAGTGTCGCGTGGGACTTACTGAACGCACCGGCCAAGAAGAACATCGTCCGGTATCCATGTTGCGAGGAGCCCTACCTCGACATCATATTTAACCTGACACTACACCTCAAGACTCTCTTCTACACCATCAACCTCCTCATCCCCTGCATCTCCATCAACACTCTCACCTTCCTCGGCTTCTACCTGCCGTCGGACGCAGGAGAGAAGGTATCATGGCCACTCTTGTCGGATTGGCGTGTGGGAGAAGTGGTAGCTCGCAACTGTCGATAATTACATATTCCAACGGAAGGTAGGGGGTCTGAGTATGAATAGTACGCCTTGTACGAAGAGGCAACTGTCGACTATTATAAACGACCCCCGATGTTGTACACATGACTTTAATTCTGGACAATTATCGACATCATAAGGTACTAATTCTGAAGGGAGAGAGGGAGGAAGGCAGACAAGGAGGGACGGGGGTCAGAGAATGAATTAATACGCCTTGTACGAATATTTAACTGTCGATATTGTAAACGACCCCCGACGTCTAAACGCCATCATTTGTGTGCCACATGTCCAGCTTGAATAACAACATGCATTACTTTTATACGTGTACACATCCGCTGGGCTATTGGCGACAGAAGAAATTGCGTGGTCAGGCCTGGGGACGCGTTTAAGAACAAACATGTAGCGATAACTGCTTCGCTTCCTTGTTGCTACCTGATCATATATAAGCTAGTTTATAGTATCATTGTGCATGCATGCGAATAAACACACAGTCAATACAATGCACCAACCAAACATCTTCCATTAAAATGCACACAGGCAATCACACGATACATGCACACGGGACGACAACTCAGTCGAATACTTCCAAACAACGATGATCTCATGTTCAAAATAAGTTATATCACATCAGATATACATAGCGTCTTTTTGTCCTTAAGTAACCACACCAGCGGTACTGCACTTATTTTACGCATTAGCAAGTAAATAACCGCGACGTGCTGATCTGTAGGACGAACTAACTGAATGTTGCCAGATCTCCCTGTGCATCCCGATCTTCCTCTCTCTGAGTATCTTCCAACTGCTCCTCATGGAGATCGTGCCGGCGACATCCCTGACGATCCCACTGATGGGCAAGTACATTCTCTTCACGTCCGTCCTCTTCTCCATCTCCATCTTCCCCACCGTCATTACGCTCAACGTCAACTTCCGGTCAACGAGCAAGCACAAGATGCCGCGCCTCACGAGGAGGATATTCCTCGAGATACTACCGCGTCTGCTCTGTATGCACCGCCCGGACATCGGCGGCGAACACGACGCGGATGAAGACGACGGACTCGATTGGTGAGTAGTAAATGATGAAGGAAAGGAACGGCGTGCAATCAACTCAGTGCATGGGTACATGCGTGCATACGCATGTACCCACGCATGTACGCGCGCAAGCACGAGTGTTCGTACAAGAACATCGAATCTGAATCCATTTTTTACCATTGTTGTTCACGGTTATATACTGTCTTAAACACGTAATGAACGCCCGACACACACACGGACGTAAGAACATACGTACTGACATGTACGTAATAATAATGAAGCCTTATATAACGCCGGTATCCGCCAGATAGAGGCATTCGTGACGCTTGTACAGTTCACGGACGATTTAAAAATAATAGTCAGTTAAAAACTATAAAATATAGTTTAAACAAAATAATAACGGCAATGTTCTAAATTAAAAAAATGTGTATCATTATTAGACATCATGAAATAAATTATTTTTACAAGATCGTTATCAATGTAATGTCGAATAAATATAACAACATTTTTGGAAATCTATATCTAACTAACATTCTGACTATTATTTAAATAATGTAATCAATAATCTAACTTGCACAAAATAGACCGACCTATGTTTTATGCGCATGTGAGTATGTGCGTGAATGCTTGTGTGTGCGTGCATGTGGTCAAGGAAGTATGTAAACATTACCAGTAAACTCAACACATCAATTCAATGTTTGATATCCACTTCTTCACAGGTCAACTGCCCACAGCGAGCTGCCGGACTTGAACAATTTGTACAAGAGCACACACCACGTGACTCCGGTCACGGCGTCTACGTCATCGGGACAAAATATTGCGTGGACCTAGACGGGACATTACATGGCGTCGACGTTCGTCGGTTTGCAGGGTCGGAGCGTCAACATGAGCAGCTTCTGTGACGCTTGTGCCGACCACCGGCACAACCACATGCCGCCGAACGCCTGTAAGGCGCTCGAGGGGGCAAACTTCATCGCTAAGCACTTGGGCAGGGATAACGGGTAAGTCGAGGAGTAGTTTTCTTCGCCAAACACTTGGGCAGGGATAACAGTTCGAAGCTGCTAATTAATATTAATAATACACATTTTGATTAGGCTGATTGATAATACTACTACTAATAATAATATAGTCTTATATAGCGCTGTATCCAGTCCTTAGTTCTGTTCAAAGCGCTTTACAAAACAGTTCACAATTATATGTCACGCATTTAGGTAGTGAAAGCGATTTTAAAAAGGTGTATCTTCAGCTCCGCAATATTGTCACACTGTCTGACTGACTGCGGCAGATTGTTCCAAAGTACAGTGGCTGCTTTGGAAAACGCACGGTCTCCGAAAGACTTGAGGCGTGTAGTTGGTACTGTCAGCAGACCAGCAGAATTCGATCGGAGGGAGCGTGTGGGCTGATATTCAACAAGAAGCTCGGAAATGTATTGCGGTGCGAGTCCGTGGAGTGCCTTGAAGGTGATCAGGAGAATTTTAAACGTAATCCTTTCTTGGATGGGAAGCCTATGGAGAGATTTCAGGACTGGTGTTACGTGCTCGTGTGATTAGACGAGCAATCGTGTTCTGAATGCACTGCAGTCTACGTAGCTAACACTTGTTATTTCCTATCAGCAGCGAATTACAACCATCCAGTCTAGACGTTATAAATGAATGCATGACTTGTTCGGCAGCTCCTGGCGTAAGAAATTTGATGATTTTACCCACATTTCGGATTTGCAGACCAGAAGATCTACATACGGCACTGACTTGTTGATCCATTGTAAGTCCAGCATCGAACATGACCCCAAGATTTCTGACACATGTACTGATAGAGTGATTGACTAATTAATTGACAATTATTAAGAAGTAGAAGATGATGCAATTTTATGGCAATAATGATGATGCAGAGACAGTAACAATTACACAACTGTCAAACTACAAGAACATAAAGAAACAACAAATATTGCAACAACAAGAATGTATACCAACAACAACAATAATGTAAACAAACAACAACTATTGAAACAACAAGAATGTAAACGAAGAACAACTGCTGCAACATCAACAACAACGCACCTATCAACAACTATATAAGCAAACAACAGCTGTAGCAACAACAATAATGTAAATCAACAACACGAGTATGAACAATAATGTAAGCATGGAACAGTATTGAACATAACAAGAATGTAAACAAACAACAACAACAAAAATAAAAAGGAAACAACAACAATAACGACAACGTAAACCAACAAGTGACTTAGTGTTTTGTATTGAATCCGTGTCCATGAATAGCTGGCCTTCATGCGCATAATATATTAAACCACACACAGACGGTTATGCGTGACGAAGTTCAGCTGAATGGATGGTTCAAGCTGTTTCTGTTTTATACTTTTTCATAGTTCATTTGATCGTTTTCCTCTCGTGACGATTCGACGAGGTTCGATTGTTTTCATTAGACTGACTCCGCTAGATGGCGACGCGTTAGTCATAACATTATTTGCTGTGTGTTATTGTTTTTTATTATATTAGACAGGCGATAAAACAAATGCCATGTTTATTACTGGTAAAACTGTTGGTTAACTAAACGAACAAAATAAAGGCATTTTTATTACTAAAACATTGTTGGTTGACTCCTAGAATACGATATATAATGATCGTGTTTATTAATGGTAACATGTTGGCTAACTCAGAGACACAATCACGAACATTGTTGTTATAATTATGTGACGATTTAACGTGCAATTGTGTTGTATTTCAGTAACTTGTTGTACATAACTAGGTACACAAATATTAGGATTATCTGGTAACTAGACGTATTTGTGGTTGTACTCTGCGGAATGGGTATATTGCTTCATGCGCCTGCGCTCTACGACTACCGGAAGCCACTCACATGCAACTCGTTTTTGTAGTGCCGGTCGTCAGTGGCAATGCAACACTGTCTAGATGTCTACACTCTTCGGAAGACACATCTACCAGGATGCCTTTCGTCAGCGTCGGTTTCAAATTTAACAAGATTTAACAATATTGCCACCCAGAGAATTAACTCTAGGTGGCAGGTGGACAAGGAAGCCCTTTGGCTTACCGAGAGTCCGACCCTTTTATCTATGTGTATCCCGCCCGCCTGAGGTATGTGTCAATTTTATTTTTAAACATATTCACGCTACTAGCACCCACACAATCAGCAGATAATCTGTTCCAATCATTTACAGTCCTTTGTGAAAATGAAAACTTGCTTATATCTAATCTTCTCTGCTCCTTTGGTAATGTAACTTCATGTCCTCTAATCCTTCTATCTTTCTTAACTGAAAAAAATTTATATAAATATTTTCATAACCATTCAATATTTTAAACATTTCTATCTGATCTCCTCTCAATCTCCTGGCCTCTAGTGTTGTTAAACCGCATTTTCTAGGCGTATTTCGTAACAAAGATCCCTAAGTTTTGGTATCATTTTAGTTGCTCTCCTCTGCACTCTTTCTATCATATATATGTCCTTCCTGCGATATGGCCTCCACGCTTGAATACAATATTCTAAATGAAGCCTAACTATTGTTTTGTACAGCGGTATTATTAGCTCTTTTTCCTTATACGTTATGTTTCGCCTAATTAATCCAACGAGTTGATTTCCCTTTGAAGCTGCAATTCCGCACTGCTCTGAAACCTTCATATCAGCACTAATGGTTAACCCTAAGTCCTTTTCTTTTACAGTAGTACTTAGTACAATACCCCCCATTGTATATTCTACCTCTTCGTTACCATGTCCTGTGTGGAGGCATTTACATTTCCCAAAATTAAACAGCATTTGCCACTTTTCAGACCATTTGATTAACCTGTCAAGATCATCTTGTAAATGCTGTCTATCTCCATCATTTTTAATCCTTCTAAACACTTTTGTATCATCCGCAAATTTCAACACCTTGCTTGTTATTTCATCATCCAAATCGTTGATATATATTAAGAATAATATAGGTCCTAATACTGATCCCTGTGGTACCCCACTCAATACCGATTTCCAGTTCGAAGCCTCCCCATCAACTACTACACGTTGTCTTCTGTCAATCAGCCATTGTTCTATCCAGTTTATTATACAATTTCCTATGCCATGGGCCTTTAGTTTCAGCAGTAATCTTTGATGTGGTACTTTGTAGAAAACTTTTTGAAAATCTAAGTAGACGATATCTACCGGCGATCCCTCATCTACCCACTTAGTGATGTCTTCCAAAAAACATAACACATTTGTTAAGCATGACCTCGCTTTAAAAAAACCATGTTGAGATGGGTTTATCAAGTTTTGTTTAACAAGAAAATCCACCATGTGATCTTTAATTAGTCTTTCTAATAATTTGCAAATCACTGATGTTAAACTCACTGGTCTATAGTTCTCTGACTTGTTTCTCGAACTTTTTTTAAATAACGGTATAATGTTTGCCTCTTTCCATTCTAAAGGAACCATTCCCTCTTCTAATGTACGCATGCATGTATGTATGTATGTACGTATGCATGTATACATGTATGCATGTATGCAGGTATGCATGTATGCATGTATGCATATATGCATGTATGCATGTATGCATGTATGCATGTATGCATGTATGCATGTATGTATGTACGTATGTACGTATGCACGTATGCACGTACGCACGTACGCACGTATGCACGTATGCACGTATGCACGTATGCACGTATGCATGTATGCATGTATGCATGTACGCTTGTACGCATGTACGCCTGTACGCATGTACGCATGCACGTATGCACGTATGCACGTATGCACGTATGCACGTATGCTCGTATGTACGTATGCACGTATGAATGTATCCATGTATGCATGTATGCATTTATGCATGTATGCATGTACGCATGTACGCATGTACGCATGTATGCATGTATGCATGTATGCATGTATGCATGTATGCATGTATGCATGTATGCATGTATGCATGTATGCATGTATGCATGTATGCATGTATGCACGTATGCACGTATGCACGTATGCACGTATGCATGTATGCATGTATGCATGTATGCATGTTTGCATGTATGCATGCATGCATGCACGTATGCACGTATGCACGTATGCACGTATGCACGTATGCACGTATGCACGTATGCACGTATGCATGTATGCATGTATGCATGTATGCATGTATGCATGTTTGCATGTATGCATGCATGCATGCATGTATGTACGTATGCACGTATGCACGTATGCACGTATGCACGTATGCACGTATGCACGTATGCACGTATGCACGTATGCATGTATGCATGTATGCATGTTTGCATGTATGCATGTATGCATGTATGCATGTACATAATTTTGCAAAGTTGACAATACCACGTGTACTACATTGTAACTATCATTGTCTCGACCAATGAAATGACCGCAACTATGAAACACTTAACTATATTCCAAGAACTTGAGCACTTCCAAGTCACTTCGTTATCCTTCTGTACGGAACACCTTTCCCGCTACGCTAAACGATCTTTCTTCTATATATATATATACATATATATATATATATGTATATATATATATATATATATATACAATCGCCTACAAGTATACTGTGCAACAGATACGTGAATTCATGTTAATTTTATGAATTTTCCATGGATATTGAATGTGTTTTAATGTAACTACGTTAAATATTATATGATGTCGACGTCGAAACCTAAGTAGCCTTTTCGACGTAATGTTCAGTATTTTATATCGGGCCTCCTCAAAATGAAACATATCGACAGAATATTTCTTTTCCTTATTCACATTCATCATTTCGGATATTCAGATACGTAATTTAGCACTGTAGCTCAGTTTCTACTAAGAACATTGACAGATATCCAAATATGACAACACGGCCACTCATTGAGCCCATATAACTGAATGTAAGTTCAATTTTCAGAATTAGGCTAACTGATTTGAGAGGTTGCCCTTGGGTTATTATTTTCTGGAAGGGCTGAAGTTTGCAAAAACAACAGGGAAACAACGCATAGCATGAGGTGTCCATTTCGATATCCGTGCTTCCGGACTATTTATATTGTTAGCGTTCATCTCGACCACTCAGTGGCCCAGCGGGGTGTTTTCACGAATCAGTCGCGCAGACATTATCCATACTCTAACTCATGACACATAAAGAGGAAATCGAGTTTATTCTCCGTCGAGGGATCATTGATGATCATGCTTGTTATGCATCGTATGCAGAAACTACAGTGCAACGTATGTAATGATCAGCCCTATCACAGGATGATTACATGTCACTCCTGATAGTCAAGTTCTAAGTATAATAGTACATTAACTACATTTATTTATATTACCAGTATTTGCACAAATACATTGACACGAACAGTTACTAATTTCCATTTAAATTGTGACTCGAACTATTCTCGCTTTCGTTGACACGGTGAGCATCTAAGTCTCTTCAAACCACGTAGACAACACGTGAAAGGCGTCACCCAGGTTGGGCGTCGGCAACTCGTATGTGATGATTGGCTGTACACACTGGCCACTTGGATTGTGGCCAGTGCAAAGGTTTATAAAAGGACGCTTGATATATGCGAATAAACCGTGCATATAAGAAAAGAAATATGCGACTAAGCAACAGACTGCCTCTGAATCGTTGGTCGACATCAGTTTAGTACCCCTTCCGAGTTTGTTTGCATATATGGAGGTGAAATATGTTGTAGGCGTGCTAGCGGGTCTTTGGGGGTGATTCACATATTTATACTTTTTCGAATTTTTCCGGGGGCTGTGGTACGGAAACCTACACGTAAATTTGTAACGGTGTAATGTAACATGTTTCTATCATTGTAGAAATAACAATCCATATAACATATATCATTGTTCATGATTTTTTGCACTTTCAGACTTTCCATCTTGCATTGTTCAAAATTATTACATAAGTTAAGTTTGTGTTCGTGCAATCGTAAATGCAATAATAGCATCTACACATATGTCGTTGTATGTACATAGCACTTGTGAGTAGTTATGTTACTGCAGTTTTTATAAGCATGCAAATTCTAGGCATAATACCAGTACTGACCATTATTGTGTTGATTCCAATGTTGCAAAAATATAAAACTGTCACAATGGGCCAAATTGAGCCCGCCTACGCTTTCCAGCTGGCCCAGGAGACCTGTCAAGAAAAATAGAAAATGGACATGTTCTATCATGCAACCGTCTTTTTGGTTGAGCCGTGGAGAGATTCTGGCGAGGTATATTTTTGTGGGTTTTCTCGATTCAATTGGCAGGCGGATTCTCAGGTGGAAGATATTGAGTTTCGAAATCAGCTTTGCGTTCTGACACTCATACTCGGACATTTGAACACGTTGAATATGCCGATACAGGGAAGAAAAGAGCTGATTAGCAACGTGTGCGAAGCAGAATAAATGTTTACATAAAGCTCAAAAGTCATGCAAAGATCGACAACATACTACATATCAAGTTAACCAGGTTTTTCTTCTAATACGATGCGCATACCGAATATGTCAATCCCGTGTACGACATTGTCTTAACGTAGTTAACGTTATCTTGCGTTTTGGCGTGTATAAAATATATAGTAGACAGTTATTATGGTTTCGTCATTAGTACTGCGATTTTCCACACGTTGTTTTCCAGATTAACACAAGTGTGAAAATGCATGCCAACATTCTTGTGTTGTCGAGATATCAACTTTATGTATTAACTACACAAACGTGTGTATCACTGGCATATTTATATTTCAATAAAATATAAACACAATAGTTAAATGATTATAAATTAAGCAGTACAACTGTTAGATTTGCCATGTTGATATTTAATTGTTAGTATCCTAAAGTAGTGGAGACCGGATTAGTCGTATACATGTGCGTATTTTTACAAATCGTTTTCCGGAACATGTAGAACACTTACGGGTTCACATTCGACACTATTGGTTTGAAGTTCACGAACGGATACACTATCCAAAATTCTATCCAAAAGGAACGGCAAGACAACATTAAAGAGATATTAACCGCCTAAAACTGGTGTCACGTGAATGAAACTTGGAACACATATACTATGTAACATACCGGGTCAGGTCAATTGAACTTAAGTTGACAGTCAGGATTTATTTGTATTACTCACACGCAATCAATTGCAATTTTGTTCGACTGTGGTAAGTTGAACAAAATCTAACAAGTTTACCACCCGGATAATTAACGCTAGATCGCACGTGGTCAAGGAAGCCTTTGGCTTATCGAAAGTCCAACTTTGTTATTACTATAGTTTATAAATATGTTCCAGTCAATTATTTATATCTGCGAGAATGACTATTTTCTTATGCATAATCTATTGTACGCATCTCATGTTATATTTCCTCTTGATGGTGAACGACATGTTACATAATTTGTGTATGTCATATGCAATGCGGTAAATCTTTTCTCGCTTACATACATTAAATGTCAGTGCATTGCGGATAGCCCATAGTGGAGTCGAGTCAGTAAGACGAACATAACAAGAGCTGCGCGAGGGAACGTCATACGTACTTAATGTGCGATCGACCAAAGAAACATGCATTTGATATATTCTAACAGGAGAGAAACGACGCTTCTTCTGTTTCGCTGAATGACGCCAGTGACGATGTGCTAGGTAAGTGTACCTAGCGAGATATATGCTTTCAGTTAATCGTGTGTGATAATTTTTCTGTTACGAGCATCCTGTGCTGTGCATTTGCAGAAACTAGTTCGTGTTTTTGCGGCGAGGAAAATTATGTGTCTGGGCCCTTCCTCGAGTATCTTCGCCATCTATATTAAGACACTTAAGAAACTTTTTCTTCAAGTTGGTGAAACGTTCGTCAATCCATTGCCACAAAACTCCCTGTAGTACCTGCAACACAACTGTTTCATCGACTTGGTGATTGGGTCTCCTGACGTAATCTTAGACATAAATGTTGTACTGTTCTTATTATGTATTATTCATAGTTAACCATTTGTTAATGTAAGGTTTCACAATTTTCAAACACTGACATTACTCAAGAAAAATAAACAAAGTTAGTAACCAGTTGCTGTTTATTTACAAATAGCAAAATATTGCCGATAATTTATTCATCTCGATGTATAATCTTTTGACTTTCCTCGGTTAGTTTGGTTGGCAGGAATTGCATTAGTTTCATCTGCAGATAAAGTGGTGTTATCCGCCATTACCTGTTTATGAAAATAATCTTGATTTGGAGAACAGGTAATGAATGCAACAACTGTTCTCCAGTTTGCCTAAAAATGGTCTCAATTGGGTATCGTGTATTGCCAGTACGTGAAACCGAAAGAAATTAATAGGTGATAATCACTTGTATCTTGACGACTTGTATCTTGATGACTACGAAGCAAAGCTGTTTAAAGAAAAAAGTGTATTTTGTGTGCGCGCGCGCACACTCACACACACACACACACACACACACACACACACACACACACACACACACACACACTCACACTCACACACACACACACACACGCACACACACACACACACACACACACACACACACACACACACACACACACACACACACACACACACACACACACACACACACACACACACACACACACACACACACACACACACACACACACAAACCACGTGTTCAAACTAGAATACTAGTGTGTCTGTCCCTTAAGTCAGTACATCATTTTTCAACAGGCGACCTTGGTCGTGACAGAAGAGCAGCAGCAAATGCATTTGAAGATTTTGCTGCCCGCAGCCCGCAAGGCTGGGGCGGCTGGGCCTTGGGATGGTGAGTTTCCCGTCAGTCATGGCTAGAGAGAGAGAGATAGAGATAGATAGTTATATATATATATATATAGATAGAAATACGGTGAGCATATAGTAATATTATTTACGTGCGTGATCACAAACGTAGCAGCGTATTTTGACTTAATGTCTAATGGCTCATTATCCATTTTCCACGCAAGTATGATTGTAGCCGGTTGAATGTCATGAAAAAACATTGAGTAATCGGATGTTCTATTTCAACATATGCATTATATTTTTGATTGTTTCTAGTACCCACAACTGTTTAATGTAATATGTAACTCTTAGTGATATTGTCCATTGTCCGTGGCGATGAAATATTCGCTTTTTTCTTTTAAATAGTATCGATCGTACATCTTATGACGTTTGTTGGTTGTTCTGATAAAATATGATGATGATTTAAACGTTAGAAAATAGTTGGGACGATTAATGTGATGTTCGCTTTACAAAATTTGCATGTCTCTTTGTTTTAATTGCTGTTGCTATGACGTGTATATAACTATTTGCAGTCAACGTGGAAAATCAAATGAGAATGCAATTGTGAACATAGTGTAATAAAATGTGTAGTTTTATTCAATGAGGAGAATACATTACATTCGCTGTTATAGCACTTACAAAGAGAACAAATAATATATATTTACACATTTTATGGAATGTTTCCTTTACAGATTTATACAAACAGTACGCAGTCCGGGGATTTGCCGAAGCGAATGGCCCGGCTACCGAAAAGATGGAAGACAGTGTGTCCTAGGTCTAAGCCTATTCGATTATCTGTATATCCATGCAGAACACACAACGATTTCGGAAATGTGTAATAATAAATAAATAATGATTTATTTTATTAGTAGATTCCATATAGCACATAGAAATATAGCATGCAAACTTGCAATGTAATTTAATTGACTTTTAATGCTGTTCTTCTCAACCTTTTTGATTCCACGATACAGTTTCCAGTTCCCTCACCAAACGAAATGTAGCCGTGTCAACGTGGACATTCTTGTTTTCCACATAGGTGAACAAACTTAAACACTTAGAAAATGTATTGAATTTAAAAAATCATTTCAAATTGCTAGTTGGAATACACAGTTTTTTAACCCATTTTACACATTATTTTGATGGTATACTATAAAAGAAAATCAACGGTAACATTCGTCTTGTAATGGCAATTATGAACTTTATTGTTCATAACATTTCTATCTAATATGCCAATAATGTTGACAGTTTATAGTGAAATAAGTATTTATGTTCCCATAAGCAATCAAGTGAGACACTGTCGATCACGGTAGCAATACATTATGCCATGATAACACATGGATGGATATTATTGTTTTCCAATTGTACCGAGTTTCGTTCATAGGACATTGAGGGTGAAGTCATTACCGAGGACAAAACATGTTCCTTTCGCATCTTAAAGTTGGTCAGCTTGAATGAATGCAGGAAGTAGGACGTGGCCTACAGGACATGTTAATGGGACTTGTATCACGTCAATCCTTGCAGCAGTAAGCACGGCCCCTTGTGTTTTTTCAATTCAATGCGGTAATATGTCCAAATGCCTGTTTTCTCATCTGGTAATTGTGTTTTATCATGCTACTAATAATTTTTGCAATAACATAAACCATTGTAACTTGTCTATAAGCTCGACAGGACTGAGAGGACCTTAATTGATTCGCGAAATCCAACGAACTCGTGCAAACTATCCGACATTCGTATTGTATTTGTCAATTTCATTCAGCTGATCAATCTCAATCCTTGTAACAGAAATCTCCGTCTTTTGATATTCAACGAACACAACAGTTTGCGATGTATTGTAAGTTTGATGATCAGTTGACTATTCGTGAGATGTGCTATCCGTCAGGAGGACATTTGCAAGTCGCTCGAATAAATCCCAAGACGCACACACAAACACAACTACGGTTCAACTCTGCACCATATACAAACCAATGGTACTCGTGGAACATTTGTTGAATTAAAATAAATACTTAGCTCATCACCCCGTTGCACTGAACTGGATATATGGAACATACAATATACACATGCAACAAATCCTTAAAATGTGATAATGACCACCTCAATCTCTACCAGCAGGATATGACCAATCAAGGCTCTTCTGGCGACCACATTAACGTATCCGCACCGGGGTCGCCGTCGTTCTAATCCTGGAACGTAAGATAGACATTGACGAAATACAGTGCAAAGGCGATTTCTCAGAACTCCAGATAAATTCCATCCTCCATGCTGACGAATACTGTCTTCTGGAAGTTGTTGCCGCCGCCACTGAGCGGGAAATGGCATACATCAGAAAATGGCTACATTTGAACAACCCCATTCTAACTATCGTAGGTTGACTCGTGTGGATATTTTACTTCCCCTGGATTCGAATTCCATTTCGATACTCTCGAATATATGAATATAATAATAATAATGAGAAGAAGAATACTTTCATTTAGAATTATTAAACTAAGTGTCACTAATAATAATAATAACAATAATAATAATAACATGAATGGTGGTGTCTATGTTGCGTAAGCAATCCGGAAGATATGAGTTTTCAAAACAATTTTGTTAAAGGCACAGGGCAAGGGGTTTTCTTCATCTCGCTTGGACGTGCACTTCACACATGTGGAGTAGAGACGACCAATAAGGTCCTGTCGCCCTATGGGCTGCGAGACAGCGGCGCATACAAGTCATTATTTGTAGCCGAACGGGACACTCGAGTAGCTGTTTGTTCATAGAGTGGGTTGAGCACGACACGTCAGTAGCAGAGTTAGGTAATGAATGCGATACCAGTGGAGTTTCTTGAGTACGGTGTGGTGTTGTTCCATCTGTGGCAGCGGAACACCAGCCGAGCAGTAGTAATTTAAACTCTCTGCAATTTGTTGATAAGACAATCGATGACGCCATATAAGAGACAATTCGCATAGTCAATTCTCGATAGAACGAGAGAGTAAATTAAACCGATCGCAGCATTCTGTTTTAGGCATGATCGAGTCGGCGCAATATTCCTCAGATGATAGTAGGCTATGCAGCAGATGTGCTTTACGTGACTGTCTATCGACATTTCCGAGGCGAATAAAACGCTGATGTTTCTGGCAGAAAGGAGGTGGCATTATGTCGCTGTCGCCGATTTTGATCAATGTGATGTCGTGCTTCGCTAGATTGTTTCTTGACACAAATGCGATCGTTTTGTCGTCGTTCAGTTTTAGTAGTTTTGCAATCGCCAATGCAGACGTAATTGATGAAATGCTCAATTCTATGTAGTGAAAACATTCTGTTTGTTTCCTCTGTCATCTCAAATTTGATATATAACTAGGCATCGTCAGCGCAGAGACTGAAACTAAGGTTGTGTCGTCTGGTGATATAACCGATAAGAGTTGAGTAAATAGAGAACTGTAGAAGCCCCAGCACCGATCCTTGAAGGACGCCGCAAGCGACGCTGGTTTTGCTAGAAGCGCCACCTGGTACATTTACTTATTTCGACTTGTTGGATAGATATCATGTTAGATAGGCATGATCCCATCCACGCCAGAACGGATCCAGCCATTCTGAAACGTTGTTCTAATCGGCTGAGCAGAATTTCAACATCAACTGTGTCGAAGGCGGCCGGCAAATCAAGTAGAACTAGTATGATGCCATGCTGCCAGTCAATCGCCTCGATGATGTAATTATGTACCAAAACTAGCGCAGTTTGCGTGGGGTGGCGTAATCTGTAGGCTGATTGTTATCGGTTAGTAGGATTATTGTCAGTTATGTGGTCGTCATAAACGTGACTGACACGTACCGCTGCTCAGAGTTGGTACACATGACCGTTGCTCCCATTTCCGGTCTTGGTGATCTGCATATCAGACTCAAAGATAGACCTTTGAACTGTCGCAAGAAGACGTTTTACGACCAACGATTGATACCACCTATCGCAACCGGGTACACAAAAATAATTCGATACAGTGTTAATTTTTTTATTCCAATAAGACTTCTTGTACGTCTTTACAATACTGGCTTTGCCAGATCAGATGTGAAACAGCGGAGCGGAACAACCGGTCGCGTAAATGCGAGGCAGCGATAGGTGCGACGTTGTCGAATCTCCGGGGGTCGGTGTCTTTATACGTTAACATACTTGCAATATCGTACTGATGAAAACGTATGCAACAAATACAAAATATAAGAGGCATTTGGCGAGGCATGCCTTATAAAAAGCAACATCAACCCCTTTTTTGTTCGAAGGACTCATCTAAAAAATTACCTCAAATAAATTGGAATTGTATTTTTGGTCTTTGTAAATATGCACTATAGGTATACCCTCCACATCATGATAATAAAATCCACCCAAATAAAAATTGATTTTTTTGTACTACTGAAAGTGACATATTTCGCCTGGGATCATTTTTTGACTCTGATACAATGGGTACACACTTTATTTAGGCTGTATAATTTATGTTGTTTGCACAATTTGTATTAGTGATGTTTATGACATGCAAGAATATTGATACGTCTAGTACATTATTCACAATGTGTGTGCATGTGTTTAATTGCAGCTAACCGCATGGTCAGAATTGTCTTCGAATCATTCCATTTTATTTGCAAATAACCGCAATCGACCGGTCGGCCCACATACAAAATGACTTTTTGTACTTCAAACAAAATAGTAATTGTAACTCGGATATACTTAAAATATGTACTATATTTATTGTGACGAACGTTGTCTTCTATATATATATATATATATATATATATATATAAAAGTGTCGGAGTAGGCCACTTTTACACTATATATATATTATATTATAATGATTTATTTAGGCTGTATACCTTAAAAATGGTCAATATAAGTTGCATAAGTATTAATTTACCTATGCAAAGATCAATAGTAAATGTCACTGTAAACTGTAATAAAGAGTATAATTGGGGGCAATATATTAGGGTTGCGCTCCCGGTAGGCACAGAATATTAATTTGCAATCATTATCAATGCGTTATAATGTATATATGTACATACATGTATACACACACACACACGCACACACACACACACACACACACACACACACACACACACACACACACACACACACACACACACACACACACACACACACACACACACACACACACACACACACACACACACACACACACACACACACACATATATACACACACACACACACACACACACACACACACACACACACACACACACACACACACACACACACACACACACACACACACACACACACACACACACACACACACACACACACACACACACACACACACACATATATATATATATATCAACAATAACAAAACTGAAGCAGTCTTTTTGTTGACCTTTAATAACCTTGAACATAGGCAACTGTTTTTCGCCTTAAATCCAACTATTACAGACTGAACATGATTGCTTGAAACAATCAATCATTGCGCCACACTGAGGTATTATTCCTGGTCATGTTGACACTTAAGGCATCTTTATGTGAGTGCATTGGCTGAGTTCATGAGCAATATACTAAACCACCCTGTAATGTCACGAGAGCCTAATTTGTCAAACAAACGCCGTTCAAGGTAATTGCGTACAAACCTTTAACCGCACAACATTGTCATGTTGCTACTGTGACACCAATTAGCAATATATCTGGTTATTTGATGCCATTTGGCACTTCTCTTTGAAAATAATGTTTGATATCTAGCCAAGAATCTCCACCGGCCGTTAAGGTCACGAGTGCCTTTCGTCAAAAGTGTAATAAGTTATAGATTAGGAAACCAAACACGTGCAACCCGTGGACATATAAGAACAGCTCTAAATGACCAGTAGTTGTGTTTGTGGATGACGTAACAACAAAACATTTATTACAGTGCACACAGACTTAACATTGTTTCTTACAGTTTTGTTGTTGTTGTGGTAAAATAGGTATTTGCAATTGACCTTTCAGTTCGTCGGGGTATGGTTTTCGCCAGAAAACATATATTAGCCGATAGAAAGGTACACATTGTATTATTTTGACCAGGAGTAATACAAATAAATGTCACAACAGCACCATTCCAGTTTATATAGACTACGACTTTACAATGATATTGTAAAGTGTATTTCTGGGACAATAACGGCTTCCGTGAATTTACAGAGTGAAGTAGATAAACAGAGTGAAGTAAATAGTTCCAAGTAACCATAAGTAACGCCTACTAGTGTCACATTAGCAAAATACAAATTTTATGTTGCTAACGCTTTACAATGATGTCTTAATTAGTATTTTCAGAACATGAAAGGCACGCATGACTTTACAGGGTAGGGCATGTTTTGACAGAAAGAAACGGTAATCGAGGCACCATAAAGTTGTAGTTATGTCGAAAGCGCAAGTGTCTCACACGGGGACAATTGTAATGTTTTGCCTTAAGACAAAGTTATTTTGCGGAAGAGAATAACCAGTGCTGACGGAAGAAAATGACCGGACGCCCTGAATTCGCCATCTCTCCTTTTGTTACGTTTCTGTTGTGGAAGTCTGTGCGGAACTTCGACCAATCCTGTTCTGTAGATTCATTTTTATCAGCATGGCCTGTATGTCGGTGTGCATGTCAGTAGGATGGAGCTTTGTGCTACCACTCCACGAACATAATATACCCTTTATGGATGGTCTCATGTGCAAAAAAGATTAGGTTTAGAATTAGGTTGAATGTTAATATTACGATTAGGGTGAGGTTGAATGTACTTTTTACTAGGATGACGTCAGGTTTTTATACGCATTTGTAAGTGAAGGGGTAGCAAATAGCTATCACCATGTTTGTGATCAATACTGCTCGCTTATTACATGAACTGAAACAGGGATCGAACAATGCTGTTCTGCACGTAAGACCAAATTTTAGTCGAGCAATTCAATGTATTGCCTCTATGAATGTCTCTGCCTTATTACCTGCGAGAATTTCACCCTCCGTGCAATTATTGCACTAACAACACGTAGCAGTTCGCAAAATACCATTAATGCTTGAGTAATCATGTGCTCCAGTATCGTTTTCTTCTCTCATATGCACAACTCTGTGCACTCCAGTGGGTGACTAGCTGCAAATACCATATTTGCAATTGTACAGCTTGGTAACTGCCTCAAAAGTAGTTTGCATCTTAGCCACGTCGGTGACTTGCGTTCTGTCTGCCAGAGAGTGAGCGAGGTAGGGAGGGGAAGGGAGGGAGAGAGGGAGGGAGGGAGGGATGAAGGGAGGGAGGGAGGGAGGGAGGGAGGGAGGGGAGGGAGGGAGGGAGGGAGTGAGGGAGTGAGGGGGGAGTGGGCAGAGGAAGAGAGAGAGAAAAGGGGAGAGGCAGACATATACATGCTTACATACGTGCATACATGCATACGTACATGCATACTTGCATACGTGCATACGTGCATACGTGCATGCGTGCATACGTGCATACGTGCATACGTGCATACGTGCATACGTGCATACGTGCATACGTTCATACGTGCATACGTACATACGTATTTACATACATACGTACATACATACATACATACATACATGCATGCATACATACATACATACATACATACATACATACATACATACATACATACATACATACATACATACATACATACATACATACATTCATACATACATACATACATACATACATACATACATATATACATACATACATACATACATACATACATACATACATACGTAATTACATACATACATATGTACGTACGCACGTACATACGTACATACGTACATACGTACATACACACATTTAACAAGATTTAACAAGATTGCCATCCAGAGAATTAACTCTAGATGGCAGATGGACAAGGAAGCCCTTTGGCTTATCGAGAGTCCAATCCTTTTATCTACACATATTCAGCCCTTCTGAGGTATGTGTCGATTTTATTTTTAAACATATTCACACTACTAGTACCCACACAATCTTCAGATAATCTGTTCCATACATTCACAGTCCTTTGTGAAAATGAAAACTTTCTTACGTCTAATCTACACTGTTCCTTTACCAATGTAACTTCATGTCCTCTAGTCTTTCTATCTTTCTTAACTGAAAAAAACATATTTCTATCAATATTTTCATAACCATTCAATATTTTAAACACTTCTATCTGATCTCCTCTCAATCTCCTGGTCTCTAGTGTTGTTAAACCACATTCTTTTAGGCGTTTGTCATAACTAAGATCCCTCAGTTTTTGTATCGTTTTAGTCGCTCTCCTCTGTACTCTTTCTAGCATATCTATGTCCTTCTTGCGGTATGGCCTCCACGCTTGTATACAATATTCTAAATGAGGCCTAACTATTGTTTTGTACAGCGGTATTATTAGTTCTTTTTCTTTATATGCTATATTTCGCCTAATCAATCCAAGGATTTGATTTCCTTTTGAAGCTGCAATTCCACACTGCTGTGAAACCTTCATGTCAGCATTAATTGTCAGCCCCTTAGTCTTTTTCTTTTACAGTAGTATTTAGTACAGTTCCCCCCATTGTATATTCTACATATTCGTTCCCATGTCCTGTGTGAAGACATTTACATTTCCCAAAATTGAACAACATTTGCCACTTTTCAGACCATTTGATTAACCTGTCAAGATCATCTTGTAAATGCTGTCTATCTCCATCACTTTTAATCCTTCTAAACACTTTTGTATCATCTGCAAATTTCAATACCTTGCTAGCTATATCATCGTCCAAATCGTTTATATATATTAAGAATAATATAGGTCCCAGTACTGATCCCTGTGGAACCCCACTCAAAACTGATTTCCAGTTTGAAGCCTCCCCATCAACAACTACCCGCTGTCTTCTGTCAATCAGCCATTTTTCTATCCAGTTAATTATACCATTTCCTATGCCATGGGCCGTTTAAGCAGTAATCTCTGATGTGGCACTTTGTCGAAAGCTTTTTGAAAATCTAAGTAGATGATATCTACTGGTGATCCATCATCTACCCACTTAGTGATATCTTCCAAAAAACATAACATATTTGTTAAGCATGACCTCGCTTTTAGAAACCCATGTTGAGATGGGTTTATCAAGTTATGTTTAACAAGAAAATCCACCATGTGATCTTTAATTAGTCTTTCTAATAATTTACAAATCACCGATGTTAAACTAACTGGTCTATAATTATTTGACTTGTTTCAAGAAACTTTTTGGAATAACGGTATAATGTTTGCTTCTTTCCATTCTAAAGAAACCACTCCCTCTTCTTATGACAAGTTGAAAACTGTTGCAAGCGGTATGCTAATTTGTTCTACAATTTCCAATAGTAGTTTGGGTGGAATACCATCCACTCCAGGTGATTTATTATCCTTCATAGCCCTGATTTTCTTAGCTACCATTTCTGGGGTTACAATTAACTGTCTTAAATAGTCTGATTCTGCCCCCTTGAACTTAGCCTCTGGTACTGGCAGTGAACTAGTGTCTTCTCTGGTAAACACTGAACTAAAATACTCATTCAGGTCTTCTGTCATTAAGAATCCTTCTGATATTATATTTCCAGCACTATCTTCTAGAGGACCGACCTTATCCTGAACTTTCTGTTTGCTTCGAACATATGCATAACAACTCTTGCTGTCATGTTTTATATTACAAGCTAATTTATGTTCATAGCTTCTCTTTGAATTTCTAATTGCAGCTGTAGCTTGGTTTACTGCTTCTTTATAAATGTTGTAGTCTTCGTCATTTCCAGTACGTCTATATGAATTCCACATCATTTGTTTATATTTAATTTTTATAATGGCTTCTTTCGATAAGTGTTTCTTTTTGGACCGTTTCCCGTGTTTTTTTAAGGGAACAAATTTGACGATGATGCATTCACATACATACGTACATACGTACATACGTACATACGTACATACGTACATACGTACATACGTACATACGTACATACGTACATACGTACATGCGTACATACGTACATACGTACATACGTACATACATACATACGTACGTACGTACATACATACATACATACTTATGTACATACGTGCATACGTACATATGTAGATACGTACATACATACGTACGTACATACGTACATACGTAGATACATACATACATACATACATACATACGTACACACATACACACATACACACATACACAAATACACACATACACACACACACACACACACACACACACACACACACACACACACATACACACATACACACATACACACATACACACATACATACATGCATACAAAACAACAAATGTCAGCTGACTGCCACAACTAATTTTTTGTTTGGGCTCGCAACTATTACGCAGAGTGCGTTTTTAGGTGGCATGTGTTCGAGAAAAAGCGTGACCGTGACTGTTTTCATTCTTGTCAATTCACACTTTCTGTGCAAACTTTTCGACGATTATACAGTAATATTCTAAACATGTTGAAAAGAGTGACGAATTCTTTCGCATATAGTATATATCAGCACAATACACAAGAGCTGCATATTTATATTCGCGTGTTGTGCGCAACATTTTTCTTCCCTTTTCTTCTTCGCCAAACGGTACCCATAAATCGGCCGCAAGATAATTGAGAACAATTCAGCATGTTAGTAAAATTTATTCTCTACTTTCGTGCACACATACCGAACACCAAAGGAAGCGTACAGAAATTATGTTTTATCTGTATTTTTCTTTTCCAATATTCTTAAGTTGACTACAACAGAACTGTGAAAGTCACCATCGATATTAATACAATTAAAGAAGTTAACAGTGTACGTACCTCTCTCACATTCTAAGCAATCAGATGACTTAAAGTGAAGGTGTGAATGATCAGTTTCGTTGTTGGCTTTGTAGCGAGCCTACATTGACAGTGAGTTGTGTCGTGAGCTAAAGTTGCTTTGAAATAGCGCACATGAAAACAAGGTGTATGTTGCAAGCCAACAACATAATTTTCTTTATTTACAATCGTCCTGCAACTCACTCCCAAGTGAAATGCAAACACATCGGGCGATGGCGACGGCGGTGGCGATGGTGGTAATGGTGGTATTGTAAGTGGTGGGGTAGGGTTGATGATGATGTGGTGATGTGGGTCGCAAGATTTCTTAATAAGACATTGTGAATAAATCGTTCATGAAACACTCTACCGTTTTGTATGTGATTATTATTAAAATAGAACAAATGCCCATCCTACGACGGCGCTACATATATACAAACGGTGAAATCGGTGTCCCGAAAGATTCGCTGTGAAGATATACAAAGAAAGAAAGTTAGAGAGAGAGAGAGAGAGAGAGAGAGAGAGAGAGAGAGAGAGAGAGAGAGAGAGAGTGTGTGTGTGTGTGAAAGAGAGAGAGAGAGAGAGAGTGTGTGTGTGTGTGTGAAAGAGAGAGAGAGACAGTGATAGTGATACACAGACAGAGACAGAGGATGAGAAAGACAGGCTTACAGACAGACATACAGAGAGACAGACAGGCAGGCAGACAGACAAACAGAAAAACAAACAAACATACCGATAGACATATTGATATAGGTAAAGACTGAGTGTTTGATTCATTGATCCACTGGTGGATTTTAATATTATTGTGTATTGTATTTACATTATAGTTAGTTAGTGGACAGATTGTGGATGACAGCGGAGGGATGTCGGCAGACCTTATGATGTAAAACAACGTGCATCATCAAGAACCAAAAGATATCCACTCGGCACCCGTGAGAAACCTGCACTCGTGTTGGAGAAGAAATAATCTTAACGCTTGTACCGATGCTAAGCAACTCTATAAAATTGCTGATAAAGATTATGTTGACATACACTTTTGCTGCTCTTGGTGATACGTACTAACGCTGGGAAGCTCATTTTACAAAGGTACGTTGATAAAACGGTAGCAATATATTATGGCATGATAACATATGGTTGGATATTGTTGATTTCCAATAGCACCCAGATGGCTTTCATATGACACTGAGGGTGAATTCATTACCGAAGACAAAACAGGTTCCTTTCGCATCTAAATACTACTTTGTGATGCTTACGTAGATTAACCAAAGGGATCACGAACTAGTCATACAGATCTAATTTTCAAATTGGTCACCTTGAGCGAATGCTGGAAGTAGGACGTGGTTCACGGGACATGTTGATGGGACTGGTATCACGTCAATCCTTCCTGCAGTAAGCACGGTCACATGGCGACCTTGTGTTTGTTTTTCATTTTAATGGGGTAATAAGTTCTATGTCAGTTTTCCCATTGAGTAATTGTGTTTTGTCATGCTACTATTCATTTTTGCAATAACAAAATCCATTGTAACTTGTGTAGATGCGCAACAAGACCGAAAGGACCTTAATTGCCTCGCGAAATCCAAAGAACTCGTATAAAACAACAGTATACACGCAAACTATCCGACATTCGTATTGTATTTGTCAATTTGATTCAGCTAATAAATCTCAGTCCTGGTGACTGAAATCTCCGTCTTTAATATTCAACGAACATAACGATTTGCGAAGTATTGTTAGTTTCGCGTTCAGTTGATTATTTGTGAGATTTGCTATTCGTCAGGAGGACATTTATAAGTCGTTCGAATAAATCACAAGAAGCACACCAAACACAACTACGGTTCAACTCTGCACCAGATACAAACCAACGGAATTCGTGGAACAATTCTTGAATTGCAAAAATACTTAGCTTATCATCCCGTTGCACTGAACTGGAGATATGGAACATACAATGTACACATGCAAGAAATCTTTAAAATGTGATTATGACCACCCCAATCTCTACCAGCAGCATAAGGCCAATCAAGGCTTTTCTGGCGACCACTTTAACGTACCCGCACCGGGGTCGCCGTCGTTCTAATCCTCCAACGTAGGATAGACATTGACGAAATACAGTGCAAAGGCGATTTCTGAGAACTCCAGATAATGTCCATTCTCCATGCTGGCGACTACTGGACGATCCGTGTCGTCTGGAAGTTGTTGCCACCTCCACTGAGCGGGAAACGACATGCATTAGAAAATGGCAACATGTGAACAATCCCATTCTAGCTATTGTAGATTGACTCGTTTGGATATTTTACTTTCCCTGGATTTGAATTCCACTCCGATACTCTCGAATATATCAACATAATAATAATAATGAGAAGAAGAAAAAAACTTACATTTAGTGCCATAAATTTATACAAATTCATTCGGAGGCGATCAAAATACGTAATTACATTATTAATATAAATGACACTAATAATAATGATACAGTGATTGGTGGTGCCTATGTTGCGTAAGCAATCCGGAAGATACGAGTTTACAAAAGTATTCTGTTAAAGTCACAAGGCAAGAGTTTTTCCTCATCTCGCTTGGACGTGCACTTCACACATGTGAAACAGAGACGACCAATAATGTTATGTCGCCGTATGGGGTGCGATATAGCTGCACACACAAGTGATTATTTGTAGCCGAAAGAACACTGGAGTAGCTCTTTGTTCATGGAGTGGATCGGTGATGTAAGCTGGTGCCAGTCTGTGTTGAGTATGAAATATCAGTAGCATAGTTAGGTAATGAAAGAATTAGCAGTGGAGTTTCTTGAGTACCGGTGTTGTGTGGTCCCATCGGTGGTAGCGGACCCCCAGCCGAGAAGCAGCATTTTACACTATTTGCAACTTGTTGTTAAAGGGATTCTTTGAGAATGTTAATGTCTTTATAATGTACGGAATTATTAGGTAATCCTGTTAAAATGATTATTTCATGTAATTCTGTGCCTTTATTTCATTAGAATTATGTTTTATTAATCACTAATGACCCTGACAATATATCGAAAAAATAATTCTGCGTACGCGGAGTTTCTACTTTGGGTCCACCTTCACGATCCGTATAAGGAATACTAAAAAATATTAAAATATATTGCATCTGTATAACAACATGTTTTATTTTGTACTGGGAGTGCCATAATTATTTGTTCTGCCCATCATTTAGAGTAAAATATATTTAATTTGTTTCTATCGAACTCCTGTTCGATAACAAATAAAATGGCCATTGTATGATGGAATAAAAGTGATAAAATTACAAAACTTTAAAAGTAATGCATATTTTAAAACACTGTTTTCAGTCATCATTGGTGTATTTAGCTCAAGAAGATCTCTAAAACATTTTGATTGTTTGGAACATTTATATTTTATGAAATTTCAAAATTATTGTAAAAGCAACTTTGTCGACACCTTTTTATACACTACTCCCAGTATAGTTCACTTAACACAAATTTGATGAAAACAACAATTTTTTTACAATATGCTGTTGATCACTATCCAAATATGATGAACATAAGAAAGCATAAATGTTATTAAGTACTCCTACTTTGCAACATAATGACGGGATGTTGTGCATTTGGATGCACAAATCGATCGACTGCACAAATCCATTTGAAACGTAGTGATGTACATATTCCCAGCAGAAGTCAAACGGAACTAATGTGGCGGAACAAAGTCAGACATCGTCTTCACTACTGTGTCAGTTAACACATTGTCCTATTAATAGCACTGCTATGCATTTTTTTATACACAAAGCTATCAGATGCACACATCGATTTGAAACTCGAAGTGAGGTACAACTCCAGTAGATGTCGCACAGAACAGAATGGGGCAGAACAAAGTCAGACATCATCTTATGTCAGGTGACCCATTGTCCAATTAATGGCACTGTTAAGTAGAGCTCTTCAATATCCTCTTTCCATCAGCTCAGCCATTTCCAAAGTTCCTGCAAATTAAATAAGTTGAATTTAGAAAAATTTGCCTAAATATGAGTTAACTAACTCAACAATGTGCAAAGTAACTCAGTTTAGATATTGGATTATCGGACTTATCACCAAGCTGGCTAAATGGAAAAGAAATACAAGAGAACCTTGTTATGTTGATTCAGTCAGACTAAATTCCCAATCCATTACTTTGGCCAACTTTTAATTTGCTTCTACATAATTACCTGTATGCATTGGACATATACAGTGCATTCCAGATAACTCGAACTCACATAAGTGAATTTCGCTAAGTTAAGTAAATCTTTACCTCGGTCCAGGGCAATGATTCCAATGGGGACCTTCTGATAACTTTCTAGTTTTCAGAAATTCCACTTATCAATATTGTCATGGGTCCCTGGAAGTTCGTCCTTATCCAGAGTGCACTGTATAGTTTCGTTTATTCTTGCTCTAATAATTAATGTTGTATATAATTATACATATGGGCCATTCTCGTGAAAAGCGTACAGTAACGGTAAAGTAACATGTAAAAAATAAATGTTGTATTTGTTTTTAGCGAGTACTATTATTATCAAATGTGCTATTCACAAGAATCAGTGCAACTCGGTCCGATCTATTATTAGATTAAACAAAATATATATTCATGAATAAAAACTGATGTATACTAGAGTGCAGATCTGCTAGTGTCCAAAATTCGTGCATCGCAAAATTACGTGGCAACATGGTATTGTGTACTTTTTAACAAACCTAATACGTTTACATTGAATGAAGACATGCCAGCCAGGTTTACTAACAATCGTAGCTGTAGCATTAAAACAGTATGTGAACGTACGAATCTCACATGTTTATGTTTCGGTTCAAATAAGTGGGGAAACGGGGACTTTTCAAAAACGGCTGACTGGAATTTGGAAAGGCAAGACCTGTTGACACACATACTCAAATCCCAGATTTAGGCAAACAATTACATCCACGACCAGGTTAATCCTTTTGCTATGGTTGGATATACTGATATGTTAGTGTGCATTTTCGTCAGTAGCAGAGTTATGTAATGAATGCGTTACCAGTGCCGTGGGGTTTCTTGAGTACCGGTGTGGTGTTGTTCCATCTGTGACATCGGACCCCCAGCCGAGCAGCAACATTTTACACTATTTGCAACTTGTTGGTAGGGCAATCGATGATGCCATGTAAGAGACAATTCGCATAGTCAGTTCTCGAGAGAGTAAATTAAACGGATCGCAGCATTAGAGCGCGCAAGTCTCGTCAGCTGCCACATTGGTTTTATGCTATTTTGCCTTTTTTGGTGCTCAGCCACGCGAACGAGCTATGTACTGTTTCGCTTACGGCTGTAATTGCCACAACAGAAATCTCCGTTGTAGGTTTTATAGGTTTCCATCCAACACATAGCCCGACACACATCTTCCTTCCCTCAAATCAAATCAAATCGTGACATTTATATTGCGCCGTTCCAACAATCGTTGCTCACGGCGCCGTACAGAATGTTCGGGAAAACAGATAAGTTTTAAGGTTTGATTTAAAATCAGTGTTTGTCATTCTTGTTGCAGTCAGCTTTTTCGGCAGCAAGTTCCATAGTGTTGGGGCTGCCACGCAAAAGGATCTATCACCCCAGCGACGCGATGCACGTGGTACACATAAATGATTGTGTTCATTGCAGCGCAACAATCGAGTTGGCTGACGTCTGTTCAAACATTTGGTGATATACTGTGGTGCACAGCCAGTCAGTGCTCGGTGCGTGAGTAGAAGTATCTTATATTCTACTCTAACTGCTATTGGCAGCCAGTGCAGCTTGATCAATAGAGGTGTGACATGACAGAAATTCCTGGCGCCGTCGACAAGGCGGGCCGCCCAGTTCTGTACTCTCTGCAACCGTTCTAGTTGTTTCACAGGCAGTCGGTGGAGTAATGCATTGCCTACGTCAAGTCTGCTGGTAACAAACGCATGTATGACTTGTTCTGTCGCTGCATGCGTTAGATAACGTCTTATTCTTGCAATATTTCGGAGATGGAAAATTGCAGATCTACAGACAGCAGTCACGTGCGTCTCCATCTTCATCTCGGCATCGAACTGTACACCAAGGTTCCGTACATTCTGAGTTACAGTGACCAAACAGTCTCCAATGCATAATTTTTTTAGTTGTTGCGCAGAGCCGAGCACGATGACTTCTGTCTTTGAGTCATTCAACTTTAAAAAGTTCTATTTCCAACAGCACCTCTATCTCTCCTACATTGCCCGACACACGTCTCTCTTCCACCTGTCTCTCCCACATAGCCTGACACACATCTCCCTTCCCTCTTTCTCTCCTACATTGCCAGACACACATCTCTCATCCATATATCTCTCCCACTTAGCCCGACACACATCTTTCTTCCCTCTATCTCTCCTATATTGCCCGACACACGTCCCTCTTCCATCTGTCTCTCCCACATAGCCTGACACACATCTCCCTTCCCTCTTTCTCTCCCACATTGCCCGACACACATCTCTCATCCATATGTCTCTCTCACATAGCCCGACACACATTTCCCTTCCCTCTTTCTCTCCTACATTGCCCGACACACATCTCTCATCTATATGTCTCTCCCGCATAGCCCGACAAACATCTTTCTTCCCTCTATCTCTCCTACATTGCCCGACACACAGGTTTGCATAATATGGATGATATGTTTCGTTACATTGACATAATTAAGCCAACATACATTATATACTATGTAAGTAGTTCAGTGAAATGACATAAGCATTAAACTTTGTTGACCAAGTAAATATAATAAAACAAAAACAAAGGAAACATCATTACTAGTTTAATTACGCTTTGGATCATGACAACGATGGATGATCCAGGGAGGTAGGTAAGTGATATAACATCATGTAGAAAAGAAGGTTATCAGATTGGATTGTTGTCAAAAGTGTATAAAAAGATCATTTGTATATATCCAACAAGACACAGCGAGAAAATAATTTTCCACAAAGAAACTGTAATTATAAAATAAAAAAATAAGATAAACGAATTAAAAAAAATCACAACGCACTTTAAGAATAACATTGCGACAGTACCATGATATGTTGTTTTCAAGAAAATCCCCGATCGCATATGAAAACAATAACTACCACAAAACAAACATTGACATTGTTATACATAGTCTCTGTGGTCTACCCTCTCAGTTCAATAATGTCCATACTGTTAGAAGCGTTTCAGGAATGTTCGCTAAGTCGACGCGATACAAGTGCCAATGCTCGTCGGACGGCACACCTTGAGACATGTGTCCCCCTTTGTCTTCGGCGACAGCAAGTGTTGCGCTCCACACGCGAATATAAATGTGCAGCTCTTGCGTCAGTCTTTTTAAAATGAACCGGTTGTTTTTTAAATGTTCGTACACAAAGTGTGAACTAATGACAGCCATGCTTTTTTTGTCGAGCACATGACGCCTAAAAACGCAATATCCGGTAATAGCTGCGAGCCCAAACTGTTAACACTTTTTGTGGTAGCCAGCTGACATTTGCAGTTTTGTATGTATGTATGTATGTATGTATGTATGTATGTATGTATATATGTATGTATGTATGTATGTATGTATGTATGTATGTATGTATGAATATATGTATGTAAACTATAAAAAACGGTGTTTATGACGTTGAGTTGTCAACGCCCGTCATACATATTTAAACAACTAGGTGTATAGTTATTGACACAGGTGTTGAATTTCGGGTAAACTAAACGTATTGAATTACAGGCGTTTATACGTTTATTGTAATATTGATCAGCATTTATATCAACAAGACCTTCGCAATCCAACATGATTATCATTCAAATTACCACTTTTTGTCAGAACATATAAAGTTGTTTTTGTTATTAAGACTTCATCCTGAATATGTCCTGAAATATCCCAGGGCAAGTATCACTCCTAAAATGCAATACCTGCTGTACATGCCTGACCAAATGAGACTATTTATGCCTGTCAGACACCATTGTTGCATCAGGTTTGAAGTAAGGCATGCCTTCTTCAACAAAAATTCAAATCCTACAGACACTTCCTGAAAATCCTCAGAAACACAAAGTGTGGCTTTCTTATAAACAGCTTGGTGCTAATGGCATGCTGTCACAAAATGGCGTCTACAATAGTGATAGTATAGGGAAAGGAGGTGAAGTAGATGTCAGGTAACACTATCCTGAGTTAGTAACACAAATATGTTGTTCGTAAAGCCTCTCTATATAGCATGCAGAAAGAGACAACGATGGCAATTTAAAGGACCTGCGGATGAGAATTCAATAAATGACTTCCGCTGACGCGCTACGATCCAACATAATTCTATAGATGCTAGACAACTTTGGCATTGATGAAAAACATAGACGAGAGGACGGTGAACGCAGATCTACCTCAGAGACTGTGTTACCCGTCTATCGAGGACATAATCGCATTGATGGCGAAGAGAGAGTATACTTGAATTTGGGAATTACGGTCAAATACATAAATCTGAGTGACGATGCTGGTGATTATTATAGAAGCATTAGTCCCAAGCACAAATGCCTCAGCTGACTGATCAACCACAGTTGGGTACAAAGGTTATCACTCCTGCAACACTAAAAGATCGCGTCGGTAATTTGTTGATCAGGGAAATATACAAAAAACGGCAGCTTTTTCTTGCCACCCAAAACAACAACAAAAACAACTAAAGTAACAACGAATGCCGATACTGTGTGATGTGACACGTGTCGGTAAAAGATCGCGTTGGTAATTTGTTGATCAGGGACCATCAATTACTGACTGATAACTTTTTGCCTTTATTAAACACTCTACTGGCCATTCGTCTATTCGTGACAACATATTATTGTTTGTTCTCGGTTCGAAATTAAATTATGTCGAATCTATTTGGCGCTTGGTCGTCACATGTCATTTTTATGCTCGCTGGAACGCCGTAGTTTTCGTGATGTATGCATTAAGTCACTACCTCTTTTATAAGTATGAAGAGTATGTTGAACCTTGGTTTCTTTCAAAGCATCAATAATTAACTGATGACCTATACTGAACCAGAGGCTCCTACATGTCACATATTACTCAACTTGGACCTATTAAGAAAAGCACTGTTTTTGCATTTAAAAAAAATACCAAACACATTGACTATATTTCCTGATTGCCCTGAGAGCTTGTAGTAATTCGTGTCCTGACCTTTAATTGTCCTAGGAATCACGTACAGGTATGGGGAAAGAGGGGGTTCAATATCGTTACACTTACCCTAATACCAATGATAATAATAATAATAACAATAATAATAATAACAATAATATAAACAACGTGACATGGCGCTGATGACGCCTACTCCATTATTAGAGCAAATGGTTTAGCTGCAGCTAATGCAGCTAATGGAGCTAATGGAGTGCTCCAACGAGTCATCGTAGATTGAACCCAGCGGCTCTGTGAGTCCACGACAAAGGTTTTCAAGTTTTTACGTGTGGGATATTTTACTTCATTTTTATAAATAAGGGCGACCGACTTTCGAAATACACAGATACAGTGGGTATATCGACATTACCAACGTTTCGAAATGGCAGGAAGTGGATTCGATCGCTGATGCTCTCTCGAACATGAACATAGACAACATTGACACGTAGCTCTGCTCAGGGTTGCCAAAGGAATTTTGTTACAGTATACTTAAATGTGAGTTTTTTGTACTCCGTTGGTGTTTGCTTTGATATATTAGGTGTGAAACAGCGCAGCGGAACGACCGGTCGAGTGTGTAGCGCCGTGGTGCAGTGGCGAGAGCATTGGATTCTCAACCTAGAGAACCCGGGTTCAAATCCTGTGCGGCGGTGTCGAACCTTGGGCAAGTTATTTCACTATACGTTGCTCCAGTTCTCTCAGCTGTATGAAAGAGTACCTGGCTATAGACAGCGGTGGATATTTGTGTACGAACCGTCTTCGCGCATTAATTGCGGCGTGGCTGGATGTTTCCAGAGAAGTCGAGATGGTGTTCGAGTGAACAGGTCTGCTAGGGACTAAAGTGTTTGAGCAGTCGTGAGAACTGGATACTGCGCTATATAAGACTCACCTTTAAAAGCCAAACGACAACAAAACGTCGTCAACACAGTGATTTATACGTATTTTTAAAAAGAGGTGATTTGTACTCCTTTACAGAGTTTGCTTTGGTGGAGAAGGCGTGAACCAGTGGGGCGGAAAGACCAGTAGCACAAGTGCGAGGTGGCGTCAGCGCGAAACAGCCGTATTGATATAAAAAAATATGCAGAAAACGCAAGATTTTAGAGGCGACTTATTGTCTATACATACATACATACATACATATATACATACATACATACATACATACATACATACATACATACATACATACATACAAAACAGCAAATGTCAGCTGGCTACCACAAAATAGTGTTAACTGTTTGGGCTCGCAACTATTCCCGGATATTGCGTTTTTAGGCGTCATTTGCTCGACAGAAAAGCATGACTGTCATAAGTTCACACTTTCTGTGCGAACTTTTTAAAAACAACCGGTTCATTTTCAAAAGATTCTTTCTCATATATCAACATAATACACAAGATATGCAAATTTTTATTTGGGTGCGAAGCGCAACACTTGTCTTCCTTTTTCTTCTTCGGCAAACGGTACCCATAAATCGGCCAAAAAATAACTGAGAAACTCAACATGTTAGTAAAAAAAAACCTATTTCGTGCGTACATACAGAACACCAAAGGAAGCGTGCGGAGATTCTATTTATCTGTACTTTTTTTTTCTTCTAATATTCTTAAGTTGACTATAACAGAACTGTGAAAGTCACCATCAATATTAATACAATTAATTGATCTCCTTCGTGCATAGTGGGTAATGGACACATTCACCGAAAAGAAGTTGACATATAATGCACATGCCTCACATTCTAAGCAATCAGATGACTTAAAGCGAAAGTGCGAACGATTAGTTTCGTTGTTCGTTTTTTAGCGAGCCTACGTAGACAGTGAATGGTGTCGTGAGCTAAAGTTGCTTTGAAATAACACACTTGAAATGAAATGTGAACACATCGGACGAAGGCGATGGCGGTGGCGATGAGGGTAGTGGTGGTATTGGAAGTGGTGTGGTAATGTTGATGATGATGATATGGTGATGTTTATCGCAATATTTCCTAGTAAAACATTATTAATAAATCGTTCATAAAACACTGCATCGTTTTGCATGTGTCTATTGTTGAACTTTGCAAAATAGCACAAATACACTTCCAACAAACGACACTATGTATGTACAGATGCTGAAATCGGTATCACGAAAGATTAGTTGTGACGATTTATATGATATAAATGTCAACCGTCTTTCGCCGCGTTAACTCATAATAGTATTGTGTATTGTATTTACATTATAGTTTAGTTAATGGCCGGATTGTGGTTGACAGCGGAGGGACGTCAGCAGACCATATGAAGTGAAACAACGTTTATCATCAGGAACCAACAGAGACATCTTAAGCGACCAAACAGCAAGCCGCCGGACTCTACTGTGCAGCAGACGAGATGTTCTACTTAATCTGGACACCATCTTCGAGAGCCAAGAACTACGTCAGTGTCAGTATCAGTAATTGTCTTGCTGCATTTTAGATTATGTTGTGTTGGCATTATTCGACATATGTAACATATCGGTGTAGGTCGGGCGTCAGTGACGAACAATTAAATAAAGTGCTCTTTGTATTCATGCAGATTCAAGGAAAGTCGCCACAATAATAACGCGTGGGTCAAAATACAACTGAGAAAAGGTCAGGTGTAGTGTACGCAGTTTAAACCATGGTTCGCTATGCGATGTTATGTAGCAAATGTTTCTTTTGACGTTCACGTCATCTCTTTCCCGCAAGGGTGCGCTGCATGACCGTTTTTGTGATGGTGTTGTAATGGCTGAAGTGGCGTAACCACGTACGATTGTATAATTTCACACGTTTTGACTACTACCGTTGTTATTCTGAATGATCGTGTTGTTTTGAATGATCGATCGTCAGTTAATACGTCCAAGCTTCAGATTCCTAGATGTTCCGGCCAATGTCTCATTTGTTCAACGTGGACTTCATGATGTCTTTATAGCTTTAACGCTGCACGACCGTTTCCCATGAATCAGCTCAGAATGAAACACTTGCTTGCTCTGCTGCCAGATATGCGCATTACATGGCCGCTCAATCTCAATTGTTTGTGCACGATGATTGCTTTGATGCTCGACATCCTCATCCAGAACACTATTGTTTTTTCTTCTGCCCAGAAATAAAGTTGTGTTCTCTACTTCACTGTACGTATTTTGTACACAGTTTCGTACCGATGCCGTACTCGAAGACTGGTTGGTAAGACAACAACATCGTGGAAGTGGCTGCTTAGAGCAGTGATTGCCGTATAACATAACTAACGGTTTATGATCTGTGATCACTTCATCTGGCGCACTGTGGATATACACCTGGAAGTATTCACATGCGCAGTCATATGCTAGCGCTTCACATTCTAGTTGACTCTTGTACCGCCGCTTGATTGGTAACAGAGCCATAATTACCCTCAACGAACACTTGAGGCTTCTTGTATTGATACTGTACTGACACTATACCTAGCCCTACCCTAGGTCAACAAAAAAGACTGCTTCAGTTTTTTATTGTTTATTTATCTATATATATATATATATATATATATATATATAGATATATATATATAGATATATATATATTTGTTGACCTTTAATAACCTTGAACATAGGCAAATGTTTTTCGCCTTCAATCCTACTATTACAGACTGAACAATCAATCATTGCGCCACACTGAGGTATTATTCCTGGTCATATTGACACACACACACACATATATATATATATATATATATATATATATATATATGGGTGTATATATATATATATATATTATATTTACAACATAACGCATTTATAATGATTGCAAATTAACATTCCATACATTCCTAATATAATCAATCATAATATATTGCCCCCACTTATACTCTTTATTACAGGTTACAGTGATATTTACTATTGATCTTTACATAGGTAAATTAATACTTATTCCACTTATATTGACCTTTTTATAAGCAATACAGTCTAAATAAATCATTTAATGTGTAAAAAGTGGCCTACCCCGACACTTATATAGATATACTATACAATGTTCCTTACAATACTTATAGTACGTAATTTAAATATATCTGAGTTACAATTACTACTTTGTTTGAAGAAGAAAAAGTCATTTTGTATGTGGCTCGACCGGTCGATTGCGATCATCTACAAATAAAATGGAATGATTAGAAGATAATTTTTACCATGCCGTTCGTTGCAATTATACACATGCACACACATTGTGAATAATGTAAAAGACGTTTCAAAATTCTTGCATGTTATATACATCACTTATACAAATTGTGCAAAGAACATAAATTATACAGCTTAAATGCAGTGTGTACCCATTATATCAGTGTAAAAAAAATGGTCAGAGGCGAAATTATGTCACTTTTAATACTACCAAAAAAAACGTCAACATTTTTTGGGTGGATTTTACTATTATGATGTAGAGTGTATACCTATAATGCATATTTAGAAAGACCAAAAATACAATTATAATTTATTTGAGGCAATATCTTTTTATCTTTTCCTTCAAACAAAAAAGCGGTTGATGTTGATTTTTTATGGCGTGAACATCGCCAAATGCCTCTTATATTTTGCATTTGCTGCATAAGTTTTCATCAGTGCGATATTGCAAGTATGTTAACTTGTAAAGACACCGACCCATAGAGATTCGACAGCGTCGCTCCTATCGCTGCTTCGCATTTACGCGACCGGTCGTTCCTTTCTGCTGTTTCACACCTGATCTGGCAAAGCCAGCATTGTAAAGAAGTACAACTCTTATTGGAATATAAAATTTAATCACTGTGTTAAATTATTTTTGTGTATGCGGTTGCTATAGGTGGTATCAATCGTTGTTTTGTAAAACGTCTTCTTGCGACGGTTCAAAGCTCTATCTTTGAGTCGGATATGCAGATCACCAAGAACGGAAATGGGAGCACAGTCAACTGTGCCCACTCTGTCGATCACATAACTGACAATAATCCTAGTAAACGATAACAATCAGCCTACAGATTACGTCACCCCACGGAAACCGCGCTAGTTTTGGTACATAATTACATCGTCGAGGCGCTAGACTGGTGGCATGGCATCATACTAGTTCTACTTGTCTTGCCGGCCGCCTTCGACACAGTTGACGATGAAATTCTACTCAGCCGATGAGGACTACGCTTCAGAATGGCTGGTTCCGTGCTGGCGTGGATGGGATCATGCCTATCTAACATGATATCTATCCAACAAGTTGTAATAAGTAAATGTACCAGGTGGCGCTTCCATCAAAACCAACGTCGCTTGCGGCGTAATTCATGGATCGGTGCTGGGGAACTCTACAGTTCTCTACTTACTCAACTCTTATCGGTTACATCACCAGATGACTTAACCTGAGCTTCAGTCTCTACGCTGATGATACCTAGTTATATATCAAATTTGAGATAACAGATTAAATAAACAAATGTTTTCTCTACGCATAATTGAGCATTACATCAATTACGTCCGCGTGGGTGATTATAAAACTACTAAAAAGTGAACAACGGAAATGTTGATGGCCAGTCACGTAAAGCACGTCTGCTGCATAGCCTACTATCATCTAAGGAATATTGCGTCGATCCGATCGTGCCTAAAACAGAATGCTGCGATCCGTTTAATTTACTCTCTCGTTATATACAGAAGATAGAGCTTTGAACCGTCGCAATATATTGTGTGGTGTGGTGCAAGCACAGGTCTGTGTGACGCGTCTAGTGTCGCAGTGTAGTGAGTAGCTTGTAGTGCATGCGCTTCTTGCTCTCGCTTTCAATTGCGACCGCCAGCTAGCCCCTTCTCAGGGGCGAAAAGGGACATTAGTGCGCAAGCCTCCTCTGCTGGTACATAGCCTCTCCATAGACAACACTCTAGCATGAGCTTCTTGTGGTACACTGCGGTATCTGGGCACCTTACGGCCCCAGGCTAACATGCTAGGGATCTAGGAGAAGGACAACTCTGACTTCAAACCATGGGCAGATCATGTCCACTAGTCATGGAAGACATTGACCTACGGGAAGGGAAACCTGGAAGACAAACCCACCACAAGGGTCAGCATGGGCAGCGCCATGTGGCTCGAATAATTGATATCAATTATATTCTAAGTCACTTAGTAATTACGAGATTGGCTACAGCATGCGGGGGAACCGACGCGCTGGGACTCAGGCACCAGCGAGAAATCAACGAAGACCTGGAGGGACGAACAGCCGGCATCGACCCTCATGCGAAGTCCGGTCTGCCACTCTCGATGTGGGAACAATGACGGGGAAACGAGTGGAGGTGGTGGAGCTAATAAAGTGGCGGCAACTGTCAATGATGGGGGTACAAGAAACTAAGTGGAAAGGGGACCGGGCAGTAGACCTGAGAGATGAGTTTAAGATGCTGCATGCAGGGGGAGATGGAAGGGCGAATGGAGTGGGAGTGATTATGAAGGAGGAATACAGCAAGGAAATCATCAGGGTGGAACGATGGGAAGGCAGAATAATTGCAGTGTGGATGTTAGTTGGTGGAGAGATGATGTGCATACTATCGGGCTACGCACCACATACAGGGAGAACTCAAGAAGACAAGGATGCATTCTGAAATAACCTGGAAGAAATTATTGGGCATGTGGAGCCGGAGACAATGCTGGTTGTGGCAGGTGATCTAAATGCACATGTATGAAAGAGACAGAACAGTGATGAGTCCTTAGGAAAATACGGATATGGAACGAGAAACAGAGAGGGACAAGATCTGGTCGAGATGCTAGGCAGAAATCAGCTAGTTGTGGTAAACTCCTTCTTTCAGAAGAAGGAATCACACAAGATCACATCCAGAAGTGGAAACAACAGAACAGAGATATATCTGCTGATTGCTAGAAGCAGCCAGTTGAACAAGGTTAGGGACTGCAAAGTTTTCAAACGTCAATTCGACTGTACTGTGTGAATTTATACGCGTTCTCGTTTATTCGGTCTATTTTTGTTCCGAAACTTGTTCGGAAAAACGGCAAACTTGTTATACGGGTAACGCCCAGGACAGCAATGAATACGACAATTTACTAAGTTATTCGGAAAAACGGCAAACTTATTATACGGGTTTCGCCCAGAACAACAATGAATACGACAATTATATCTATGTTGTCCAAGTACATATAAATTTTGACTGCGAAGCTTCTATATATTGCGATGTCAGTTGACTGTAATTAAATACTTCGCACATTCCCTTGTACCTCACCGCGGAGCGACATGGGCGTGGTTCAATTGGCAATTACACACGGGTGACTTCGCGGATAAAGCGCATTGTCCACTCGCATTGTACGCCAACATTAAATTCATTGTCTCCACACAACATACGTTAAACTGGTTATCTAGTTGAAATAACGCTGCTGGTTAACGATAACTCGCTGACATTAGTCAATAAGTCGATGATATCAGTTCCACCGTTTGCAACTACATAGAACGGCATGAAGGGGAATTTTGTTACACTGTGCCTTATTACAGGTAACAATTGATAGTTGATCATTCATAAATTATTGTCCGGTAGTTGTCTTTTAAAATAATCATCTTCTAAACTAATTGGGTATTCCATCCACAGTTTAAAACGTACTGTATAGCCATATAATGATAGACTAAATGCCACTGAACATGGCACCACCAAGAAGACAAAAAAAACCTCAGGGTAATGGGAATGTCGATTCAGAAATCGACAATCAAACAACTACAGAGGATGTCAAACAAACGGACGAATTTGAATTTGGTAGCCCTAGTCGTACAGCCTCAACAGAGTGTATTTACGACAGCATAACCAAGCTTGGGGCCAGATTCTCTCAACTAGAGGATAGGTTTGACAGGAATGAATCTGTCATCGAATCGATGCAGAAAGCATTGTTTAAAATAACTGAGAAACTAAACAAACAGGACACAATTGAAGCAACCGTACCAGACCCGTCGCTAGGACAACTCTCAGAGCAGAGTTGTCAGTTTTAAAACAGGAGGAGGGTGATAGTTTAGATACCTTCGCAGATAGGGTATACGCACTAACAGTGGAGGCTTATCCGGATATGAACAAGACTTGTACGATAACCTATCAGTACCAGCCTTCCTACGGGGCATCCGCGATCGGAATGCCGCCCAGGAAGCCATGAAATTTAGTGATCCGACAACAATCAGGACGGCAGTGGAAGCGGTACTGCACATCCAATGTGCAACGCGTACATTTGGCGGTCGTAACCTGTCTAACCGACAAGTTGCCTTCAGCGATGAGTCTGCAGTCAATTTGACCGGAAAATGCTCGGAGACAACTTTGGTTGACCAGGTAGTACAGGGTGTAGTGAGACAGCTCTACAGCAGTCAACTATATCCCTGGGATGCCCACCAAGTGACACTTGCTTCACATGCGGGGGGAAGGGTCACAGGTCACGTGACTGTGCCAATAAGAGACGGCGCTACCCGTCTCTCCTGAGTTGTTTCCAATGCGGAGGCAAGGGTAATCTGGCCAGGGAATGTTCGAATACACTATCACGACGGGACTCGCCAGTGAAACGTCAAGTTCAGAGACACCGTAGCAATAGCAGTAGTAGCACCAATAGCACGGATTCTGACGATAGTCGCAGGTATCGCAGCCCTAAACGATATCACAGTAACCGCGTAGGTAGAAGGGGTTTCCGAGACATTCATCGTGATGGCAGATATAACGGGGAAGAGGGTGCACTGCGTTGGAGATATAGGACTCATGAGCATGGCGGTAGGCATGGTGGGAGGGATGATAATATTCGTGGGCAATATAAGACCCATAACCCCTCACGAGAGGATAATCGGGATGATACTCGTGGACGGTATATGACTAAAAACTCCCCTCATGATGATAACCGGGGAATATATTATCAGTCTCCAGATAACAATTACAGCCGAAGTACCAGTCCTCGTCGTGATCTCCCCGCCACTTCCAACAGAAAAAGTGATGGAACGGATAAACCGTCAAACTAAATAAGGTGAACCCAGTTGGCCATGGGTCCACCACCACCCTTTGGGGTATTGGCCAACCAACACACAATGATAACAGACCAACTCCATGTATGTCCACCAGTCCGGACAATTGTAATTGAGTAGGTATCACCAATGAGTCGAGCGTTAGGGTACCTACAACACCACAATGGAAGACTGACCAGGTAAGGCACCGAGGTGCTAATACAACCTCCAGCATGTCCACTAGTCAGGACAATGGTGTTGGAGTAGGTGTTAAAGTAGATGCTCTGTGTAGTATTGGGGCAGGTGTCAAATTAAATACAACAGCTACAGAAGCACTTTGGACTACTGACCAACAGACACACCCAGATAGCATTGAGCTCCTAGACGTGTCCAATAAACAGGACAAAGATAATGGAGAACATGTGACAGTCAGGAGTACTCACCTGAGCCCAACAGTAGGCCACACACTGTTAATACCAGCCACAATTTATGGGCAGGATACGCCTATGGTAGTAGACACTGCCGCCCAAATGTGAATGGTCAGTCAATCCTTTATTGATTCATTAGGACATGTGTGCACTATGACCCCGGAGTTCATAACCATTAAGAATGCAGAACACGACTCGTATATGAAGTGCTATCTAATCAAGAAACTCCCAATAACCATACAACAAAATCAGTACACCATCGATGTGGCTGTGGGACCGATAACAGATGATTTTATTCTTGGGCTTGATTTTCTGTTAAAGCATCACTGTATTGTGGATATCGATAACAGCACTGTAATGATGGACGGCACCACTGTTCATGCCCTGATGAAGAAGCGGCCAGCAGTGAAGTACAATATAAGTAGAATTCAAGTAGCGCAACGCACTGTAATTCTGCCAAAACATAGAGGTAGTGTGATGGTAGAGTGCACTAACCCTTCTTGCAATGTCTACGTTACTTCACCGGAAATGACAGGCGAGTTAATAATCCCACCTTGTATAATTAATGGGGGAATTGGACTCGTTATTATGGAGATTATAAACGATTCCAACAAACCAATCACATTGCAGAGAGGGAAAATACTAGTCAAGGCTGTGGAAATGGATGCCATATTAGATACTAGCTCAGAGCCCTGTCGAGAAAGCATACAGGTCAGTCGTACTGAAATGATGGGGAATACTAGTGGTGATAATGGGCCTTCATGGGAAGAGGTAAGCAGGATTAATGAGACACCATCGCCTATAGCAGTATCCCTTATTCCAGATGATAGCCTAGACGAGACACAAGTCTCCACTATGCTTAAGGAGGTGGAATCACAAATACCGCCACACTTAGAGGACATGTTTACCAAAGCAAAGAAGAACATTTCTATTAGAGAACAAGTCGCATTGGGGCTATTACTAGCTAAATATGGTAGCGTATTCTCCAAGGACAGTAACGATTTAGGAAGATTCACTCTTATACGCCATCGCATAAGCACTTATAATGAAGACCCGGTCAGAGAACGACTAAGACGCACTCCACTAAAATTCCAGAGTGAGGAGGAGAAGACACTGAATAACATGCTTGATACCCAAGTAATAAAGCCATCTTCATCAGATTGGGCATCTGCACCCGTGTTAGTAAGGAAAAAAGATGGGGAAATAAGATATACAGTAGATTATCGACAACTAAATGTGAAAACTGTTAAAGATGCTTTTCCGTTGCCCTTGATCGAAGAGTGTATTGATAATTTGACAGGTACTCTGTGGTTCCACACATTAGACATGGCCAGCGGCTATTGGCAGATAATGGTAGATGAACGCGACAGTCATAAGACGGCGTTCCTAGCCAAATATGGCCTCTTCGAACATGTCAGAATGGCTCAGGGTTTATGTAATGCACCTGCCACGTTCCAAAGGGTTTTGCATCTTGTCTTACGCGGTCTCGCATGGAACAAAGTACTAGTATACCTAGATGACGTAATCGTACTGGGGAGGAGCTTTGAGGAGTCCCTCGGAAACCTAGAAGTCGTTCTCCAGAGATTTGAGGTACACAACTTAAAACTAAAACCAAAAAAATGCTCTTTGTTTAGCACGGAGGTTCGCTTCCTTGGACGTAAACTGTCCCGAGAGGGTGTTTCCGTCACTAAAGATCATATCCAGAGTGTACTAAATTGGCCACGACCAATGAATGCTTTGCAAGTGAGTAAGTTCACAGGATTTGTCAACTATCATAGGGAATTTATTCAGGGATTACCTGAAAAAATGAAACCACTCTATGCATTGACCAAACCAAAACAGCCATTCGAATGGACTGAGTCGTGTGAAACGGCATTTCAGGAACTAAAGCACGTAATGACAACCACGCCAGTGCTGGCTTTCCCCAACAATGTAGACCCATTCATCCTTGATACAGATGCCTCAGACGTGGCAATTGGCGCCGCCCTGTATCAGGTACAGAATGGAATAATACGTCCAATTTCATTTGCGTCATACACCTAGACGCCAATACAACAAAGGTACTGCACCACACGTAAAGAATTGCTGGCTATAGTAATGTTCACACGCCATTACAAACACTACCTGCTTGGTCGTGAGTTTACTATAAGGACAGATCATGGGTCACTCACGTGGTTATTTCGCTTCAAACACCCTGTAGGCCAGCATGGTAGGTGGCTGGAGGAATTGTCTCAGTACTCCATGACTATCCAACACAGACCTGGGGTTAGACATTCCAATGCCGATGCATTGTCAAGAATACCAGAGGAACATGAAATATGCAGTTGTTATGAAGCTGGCCAAGAACTTAGTTCTCTACCTTGTGGTGGCTGTACATATTGTACAAAACTACACAACCAGTGGGGAACGTTCGAGAAGGAAATTGACTATGTAGTACCATTAGCAACAAGACAACTCAATGTATCCAGTGAAGTTAATGATATAATGGGAGAGAACAAAACCGGCCCAAACTACATGCACCAATACAGCTCACAGGAATTACGAAAGTCCCAGATGCAAGACACTGAATTACGACCCATAATTACCTGGTTAGAAGGGGAGCCCCCTACACAAAACGATTTACAACTCCAAGGTGTGGGTACCCGCAAGTTATGGAATAATAGAGATCGACTGCAAATAGAGGATGGGGTATTGTATTATTGTTGGGAGGAAGAGATTGGTCCCCATACATTAAAGTTAATAGTACCTCAATCAATGAGACAGGAAGTCCTCCAAATGATTCACGATAATCGCATTGGAGGACACTGGGGAAGAGATAAAACCTTCGCAAAACTAGGGAAAAGTTTTTTCTGGCCCTGTATGCGCCGGGACTGCCAATTGTTTGTGGACACTTGCGCGGTATGCCACATTAACAAAGTGGGACGACCACAGCGTGCACAGTTGCTCCATTACCAGGCGGGGATCCCTGGGGAACGTGTACATTTAGATATTCTAGGGCCATTTACAACGAGCGAATCTGGGAATAAGTACGTACTTATGATCCTGGATCAATTTACTCGTTGGCTAGAGCTACATGCACTGCCTGAACAAACAGCTGAAATAACAGCTAAGACGTTCTTTGAACAATGGATTACCAGATATGGCGCCCCCCCCCCTACAGGTACACACCGACCAGGGCAGGAATTTTGATAGTCAATTGTTCACAGAGTTGTGTAAGTTAATGCAAGTCGAAAAGACTAGGACAACACCCTACCGACCCTGTTCCAATGGTCAAGAAGAACGACAAACCCAAATGGTTCTCTCCTTTATCAGGTGTTATCTTACTGATAAGATGTCCCAATGGGACGAACACTTGGCTACACTGGGGATGAGCCTACGAGCCACGGTGAATCGAAATACCGGATTCACACCAAATGTGTTGTTATTAGGACGAGAAGTGTGCATGCCTGAAGAGATCCTATTCGGGCTTCCTAACGTAAATTTCATGCGACAATCACCAGCTAATTATCTCAAGGATGTGGTTGAGAAAATCCGGACAGCTTCCGTTGCAGCACGGAATAACCTACGCATGACACAAAACCGTCAGAAGAAAGATTATGACACCCGAGCCCCAATTCGAGAAAGAACGTTTGATGTGGGTGACCTAGTGTATACTCCAGTTCCTGACAGGTACCATTAGCCCTGTCAGGAACTGGAGGCCCAAAAATCGGCCAACAACCCAGTCAGTCTCCATTCGGACTGCCGCACTGGGCGACCTCCAACACCTAGTGAACGCAGCACAAGGCAACTTGGTGCCACATGTGACACTGGGTGGCGTGCAGGTGTCATTAGACGCCATTGTCCACACACGTCTGCCCCCCCCCACATACGCCCAAGTAGTGCAAGATGCCAGGGTGCCAATTTCGCTACAGAATACCAATACGACCATCCCTACCACGTCACCCCTATACACGGAGATACCAACGAATTACAGGCTCCATGCACTACCCATCGCACGAACCCCAATTCTGCTACAGAATACCCACACGACCATCCCTACCACGTCACCCCTATACACAGGGACACCACCCCAACGCACCATACACAATGTTCATGCACCACCGCCACTGGTACGCACCATATGCACAGTGGTAACCCCAGCGGCGACAGACAATAGTTCTGTCACGGGAGAAGGGGCCAGAGACATCGAGGCCAGGCCCCCCCCCCCCTATAGTATTCGGCAAGCGATGGCGGCGACGAAACAGGTGCCAGAAATCACAGGCCCCCCACACCTCACCCAAGTCTCCTTTAATGATGAATGTGACACGGTGGCGGACAACAGTCCACAATTACCACCAGCACCCTCACAACAGAAGACTTTGTCACGGCGGAGGGGGAGGGAGGCGGCGCAACATGCGTCGTCTACTGCCGAAATGCCCCCACCCAGAAAGAGGAGAAGGGTGCAAGCTGGGCTAGGAAAGTGCACCGTGTGTAACGTAACCACCAATTGCATGCGACTCCTTGTCGAGGTAACACATTTACCTTGGCATTTCCATCCGGATACTGCTTGCTGGCTGTGTGAGCAGCAGTTTGGCGCCATACCTCCCATACGGGCGCATCTGGCCGGGCATTCTGTGGAGGATAGGCAAACAGGAGAGTTTGCCCCACATTTTGCTAGGTGGGCATACTCCATGATCGAACTCCTCGAGAGTACACGGAGAATGGCCCTCATTCACACCTTTGAGGAGCTAGTCGTCCTATTTATAAAGAGAGGATGGTACCCAAAACAGGGTTCCCGATCTAACATGGCCATGCGAGTCATGTTAGCCGGGGTAGCTGAGATGATAGGCCGACCTATCGCTGCCGTTAACATCCAGCTGAGTCCACCCAATCATCCAGTGGCGCTCCTAAATTGGGACAGCATGGGGAGGATGTTGGCGGAGATGCCACCCCACAAGCAGGACATCTTCAGGGAATGGCTAGTCCCGTCTGCCTCACTCCATCAGACTCACACTATAACGGAGTCCGCCATGGACGCCCACTGCCACCTACAATTACTGCAGGCTGGGGAGATGAGGGCGAGGAAACACCAGGCGACAGGGACCCAGGAGAGAACTGCTATCCCATTTGATTTTATCACCGAACCTGTCCCAGCGTGGGAAACGGCCTTCTCCCTCTGGCGAGGTGATAGTACGGTCAACCTCACCGCAGTGGTGGATAACCGCGTCTTTCCAGACGACTGGTTGCGACCAGTCATAAAGGGGGTGACCGTCAGTCATCAGACGGTGGTTATAAAAACCACATACGGTGTTCATCCTCGACTGGCAAAGTCGCTTGATAGTGATTCATGGGACAGGGTGCAATCCAAGATCTGCAGTCCTGACTGCGCGGCGATAGGCGAATGTGGCCTCGATTATACGGAGCCACTACATTCGCTTCCCAGCCAACGACTTCTGCTCGAAAAGCATATTGCCTTGGCTAAGGAGTTGGATAAGCCGCTGGTTCTCCACTTGCGTGGGAACGCATGCGTTCCTTTCTCGAGTGTCATGTGCGAAGCACTGACAATACTGGAAACGCACACACATCAACGCCAATTGATACATGTGCACTGTTTCACCGGTAGTCTGGCAGACTACAGGCAGTGGGTACGGCAGTTTACCAACAGTGTTTTTGGAATCACCAACAAGTCGGTGTCAGCGCCAGGATTTAGCGAACTGGCACGACAGATCGACCTATACCGACTGGTGTTGGAAACAGATGCCCCCCTGTTGTCACCACGGGGTCATAACAACGGACACCCATATGAGCTGGTGCATCAGGCACGGTACATTGCAGCACTGCGCAATCTGCCAAGCTGGGTAGTGCTTCGTGTGGCCACCCTCAACGCACAGGCGTTTTATAAGGTGTAGAACGCAAATATCACGACAGCCGGGCATCAGCCCTCTTATGCTGTCAACAGAACCCTGCACTTGCACTGCCTGGTCAAATGAGACTAGTGCGACAACATTTCGTTACCCACCACATTACTATGTTATAAAGAGTTTTAGTTTGTGAATGTTTATTGTACTAACCCTGTTCACAACAATCACTAGTAATACGTTCATTATACACGGTGTATAATTATTTAACGATTATTAAATTCATTGGGTTTATTAAATTGACTAGGTTGTTTGATTGACTAATTTGTTAATTATTACTTACATAACTATATTAATTATATTAATTAATCCACTACCACTTGCACACACCACTGCACACCAATACCCCTGCCCTGTATATAAACCCCAACCACACCCATACCAAGAGCGCCACTCCGATCCACACGAGCAAGACATCCTACTTCCGATGTGCTGGCTTAGGATCAACGGCGGCCACAGAACGCAACGCAGCAACCAAACATAAAAAGCGAGCCACGTAAGTTACCACTTATTAACCGTTCGCTCTTTACCACAATTTATCTATGTTTGGTGTGCAGATACAATTACGCTCTTTAGTCAGTTCTTGATTAAGCAAATTGCACTGTTGACATCTC
>CM034537.1:15953226-15983226 GCA_020002185.1 Paraescarpia echinospica | reverse complement strand
CAACAGCATGCTATGAACATTAACTCCGCTTAAAATGTCATGTACCAAATGAATTGATGGTAGACACAATGGGTTTAGATATATCAATATACCGATTACCAATTATGGAACATATCATGACATAAACGTCATACATTCTTGTAATGTTGACTGTATCCAATCTATTCATTTACTACATTATTTTTAAATATAAAGCAAAATTAGTAGGCCCGATTGGAGTTGGAATCGGAATCGAACCGACTCCAGCACAACTTTTGGTCAAGTTGAATCAAAAGTTGTGTTGGAGTTGGAATTGGAATCGAACTGAGACAACCGGTGTTGGAATCGGAATCAGAATTGAAAAGGTCTCTATTTCCAGCTCGTGGTTGAGCAGACTACCATTGGTCATTGTCTTCTCATTATATGTAATTTCTATGTATTCAATACACTGGTCCTTATCATTATCATTACCTGAAATATCTACCTATTTTATATTTACATATACTTTCTACCTATTGTTGTTCTACTTCTAGCTCGAGCTTTAGGCACTAGCAAAATATGTTCTGTCAGCTACGTGGGCACTTAATTCTCGCTTGAAGTCCCCGAATGGAATCTAACAGCTGATTATATTTTAAAATTTTAGGTCCTCATTACGTATATGGTCTACTTGTTCCTGACACTTTTTACTTTACATAATTATATTATGTCTTCTACCTACATTTGACAGTTTGTCCAATACGTCCAGCTTGTACGTGTTTGACATCCTAACTGTTTTTTTTGTCAGCTAGATGTATATTGATTCCACCCTTGAAGTCTTCGTGTGGAATTTCACAGCTGACCATCTATGATCCTTCCATTTGTGTGTACATTCTACACCTGCGTACTAATTGAATGATGCTACCGCTTTAGATGGAAATAATGTTGATGTGCATACGGTATCTCTTACTAACGCTACTTGTGGTGTGACATCATCAAACAACTGTGTCAATATGCGGACATCTGATTAAGTGTGACGTTTTTGTAACTCCATCAGTATATGCATTTAAACAGTGTTTGGTGTCTGCTTATAACTTACATCTGAATATGATTTAACCCGTTGAAATGTCAAGTTATTAAAAGTGGCAATGTTCTTTATTGCCCATTATACATTGCTGATGTACGAATTTAAAATTTGCTCAAAAATTAATAGGAAATGCCAGAACAACATTGACCTTCGCGATGCGACAAAACAAACATGGCAATCAACGCCGACGTCAACGCGAGTTTCAGTGAGCATATCATAAACATAAATATAATTTTATAATAATACATACATCTGAACCACGTAGTTTGCATGTACTCCATTTTTCACAGAAAGGCTGCGTACAACAGTTGTCGAATACAACAGAGATGTGATGTTTGACCGAAGTCCCCAGTTCCAATGTGTGTGTGTGTGTGTGTGTGTGTGTGTGTGTGTGTGTGTGTGTGTGTGTGTGTGTGTGTGTGTGTGTGTGTGTGTGTGTGTGTGTGTGTGTGTGTGTGGTACGACGTCCCCAGTTGCGGTCTTCAGAGGCGCTTTTCTAACTTCATTTATGTGGCTTAATTTGAACGCACGTAAAAAATGTGCTTACCGTACGCGCTAAACATGTGTAAACATGTATCTACATAAATACGTTATAACGCATTTATAATGATTGCAAATTAATATTCTATGCCTACAGGGAGCGCAACCCTAATATATTGCCCCACTTATGCATTTTATTACAGTGACATTTACTATTGATCTTTGCATAGGTAAATTAATACTTACACAACTTATATTTACCATTTGTAAGCTATACAGCCTAACTAAATCATTTTAATGTGTAAAAAGTGGCCTATCCCGACACTTATATATATATACAATGTCACGAAGTGGTTTATATAGAATTTAATCAGGCTATAGAACAGTGGTTTTGTTTACAACATATTGTCACGGGATGGGGCTACCATCTCTGGTATGTATTGTCGCTGATGTATGTGCCGGCGCCCTCTGGCGATTAAGGCGTGTAACGTTTTAACTACCGTCGAGTAGTTAAAATTTGATTTAGACATTTCATTTGTAGCGTTCACCACTAATTGTACGGTTAGGTATACGAAATTTGGTATCGGTAGAAATGATTTAACGTGACTGATAATATGGTGATCGTGCAAACTACTTTGTTGTGGTTATAAGAAGATTATATTCTGAATTTACAATAGTTGTTTACAGAAATGTAGGTGTGAAAAACACTAGGGTCGCACCTAGCTTATGAATAGAGTACGTGTTTTATAAAAATTATGGATTAATTCGTGAGAGTTGGAATGTACGATTGACATAATGGTATACGGCTCGATACAGGGAATCCAGATATATTAATTTTTATAAATAATTCACGACTTTAATTTGTATCAAGTGTCGTGATTGGTCAGACTAACTTCCGGCCATAAAGCTATTTAAGGAGAGAACAGCCATTCGAGGCCAGACGAACATTGTAGCAGTGCGAAAGTGATGCACAGAAACCTCTCGTCTCCAGGAATTGGACCGAAATGTGTATCCACCAAACGCCTGATTTAAATATTTCTACGATTTATTGTAGAAGTATTTACAATGTACACCCGGTTTCAAGGAAAGTGATCAGCTGTTTAATGGTATCCCATGTAAATCCGTATTTGGATGCGTACTTGTCGACCTGAATGTATGGCGTTATAATGACATAGTAGAGAAACGGTTGGCCAAATATCACTGAACCGAATATGTTTCTGTTGTTGTATTAAACGGGAACGCCAGTTGTCTTCCAGTACTACATATCTGGTGTTACGTTTTGCTTTTCGTTCACTCCGAATCTTAGTGCACCTGAACCTATAATTTGCCTTGTCAAATCAGGTACCGCCAATTTATTAATTTACTAATACTTACACTCGATTTCGTGACATACAAGACAATGTTCGTTACAATACATGAAGTACATATTTTAAATATATCTGTGTTACAATTAGTATTCTGTTTGAAGTAGAACAAATCATTTTGTATGTGGCTCGACCGATCGATTACGGTCATTTGCAAATAAAATGGAATGATTAGAAAACAATTCTGACCATGCTGTTAGCTGCAATTATACACTTTGTGAATAATGTAAAAGACGTATCAATATTCTTGCATGCTATATACATCACTTATACAAATTGTGCAAAGATCATAAATTATACAGCCTAAATAAAGTTTGTATCCATTATATCAGAGTGAAAAATGGTCCGAGGCGACGTTATGTCAAGTTCAAGTTTTAATAAATACCAAAACAATTTATTTTAACTTGGGTGGATTTTATTATCATGATGTAGAATGTATAACTAAAGTGTATATTAACAAAGACCAAAACTACAATTCCAATTTATTTGAGGTAATTGTTTTTAGATGAGTCCTTCGAAAGAAAAAGCGGTTGATATTGATTTTTTTGGAGTGAACATCGCCAAATGCCTCTTATATTTTGTATTTGCTGCATACGTTTTCATCAGTACGATATTACATGTATGTTAACTTGTAAACACACCGAACCCGGAGATTCGACAACGTCGCACCTATCTCTCCATCGCATTTACGCGACCGATCGTTCCTCTCCACTGTTTCGAACCTGATCTCACAAAGCCAACATCGTAAAGAAGTACGTGGACTCTTATTGGAATAGAAAAATTAATCACTGTGTCGAATTATTTTTGTGTACGCGGTTGCGATAGGTGGTATCAATCGTTGTTCGTAAACCGTCTTCTAGCGACGGTTCAAAGCTTTATCTTTGAGTCGGATATGCAGATCACCAAGAACGGAAATGGGAGCAACGGTCATCTGTGCCAACTCTGAGCAGCGGTACGTGTCAGTCACGTTTATGTCTACCACCTAACTGACCATAATCCTATTAAACGATAACAATCAGCCTACAGATTACGTCACCCCACGGAAACTGCGATAGTTTTGGTACATAATTACATCGTCGAGGCGCTAGACTGGGGGCATGGCGTCGTACTAGTTCTACTTGACTTGCCGGCCGCCTTCGACACAGTTGACGATAAAATTCTACTCAGCCGATAAGGACAACGCTTCAGAATCGCTGGTTCCATGCTGGCGTGGATGGGATCATGCCTATCTAACATGATATCTATCCAACAAGTCGTAAAAAGGAAATGTACTAGGTGGCGCTTCCAGCAAAACCAGCTTCCCTTGCGGCGTCCTTCAAGGATCGGTGCTGGGGCCTCTACAGTTCTCTATTTACTCAACTCTTACCGGTTATATCACCAGACGACACAACCTGAACTTCAGTCTCTACGTTGACGATACCCAGTTATATATCAAATTTGAGATGACAAACGAAACAAACATAATGTTTTCTCTACGCATAATTACATTAATTACGTCCGCGTGGGTGATTATAAAACTACAAAAAAATGAACGACGACAAAACGATCGCATTTGTGTCATAAAACTATCTAGCGAAGCACGACATGATATTGATAAAAATCGGCGACAGCGACGTAATGCCACCTCCTTTCTGTCAGAAACATCGACGTTTTATTCGCCTCGGAAATGTCAATGGCCAGTCACGTAAAGCATCGGCTGCATAGCCTACTATCATCTGAGGAATATTGCGTCGATCCGATCGTGCCTAAAACAGAAAGCTGCGATCCGTTTAATTTACTGTCTCGCTATATCGTGAATTGACCATGCGAATTCTCTTATCAGGCATCATCGACTGCCTTATCAACAAGTTGCAAATAGTGTAAATTGTTGCTGCCCGGCTGGTGGTCCGCTGCCACAGATGGAACAACACCACACCGGTAGTCAAGAAACTCCACTGGTAACCCATTCATTACCTAACTCTGCAACTGACGTGTCGTGCTCAACGCAGACTGACACCAGCTTACAACACCGACCCACTCCATGAATAAACAGCTATTCGAGTGTTACGTTCGGCTACAAATAATGACTTGTATGTGCCGCTATCTCGCAACCCATACGGCGACTGAACCTTATTGGTCGTCTCTGTTCCACATGTGAGAAGTGCACGTCAAAGCGAGATGAAGAAAACCTCTTGCCTTGTGCCAGATTGCTTACGCAACATAGGCACCACCATTCACTTTATTATTATTAGTGACATTTATTTTAATAATGTAATTACGCATTTTGATCGCCTCCGAATGAATTTGTATATATTTACGGCACTAAGTTTTATATTTTTCTTTTCATTATTATTATTATGTTCATATATTCGAGAGTATCAGAATGGAATTCGAATCCAGGGGAAATAACATATTCACATGAGTCAATCTACGATAGCCAGAATGGGGTTGTGCACATGTTGCCATTTTCTAATGCATGTCATTTCCCGCTCAGTGGCGGTGGCAACAACTTCCTGACGACACGTATCGTCCAATAGTCGTCATCATGGAGGATGGACATTATCTGGAGTTGTAGGATAAGAACGACGGCGACCCCGGTGCGGATACGTTAAAGTGGTCGCCAGAAAAGCCTTGAGTGATCATATCCTGCTGGTAGAGATTGAAGTAGTCATAGTCACATTTAAAGGATTTGCACAGTGCAACAGGGTGATGAGCTAAGTATTTTTGCAATTAAAGAAATGTTCCACGAGATCCGTTGGTTTGTATCTGGTGCGGAGTTGAACTGTAGTTGTGTTTGTGTGTGCTACTTGTGATTTATTCGAGCGACTTGTAAATATCCTCCTGACGGATAGCACATCTCACGAAAATTTCAACTGAACACCAGAAGTACAATACTTCACAAAATGTTGTGTTCGTTAAATATCAAAAGACGGAGATTTCAGTCACCAGGACTGAGATTGATCAGCTGAATCCAATTGACAAATGCAATTCGAATGTCGGCTAGTTTGTATGTATGCTATTGTTTTCACACGATTTCTTTGGATTACGAGAAGCAATTAAGATCGTCTCAGTCCTGTCGAGCTTATACACAATTTAAACAAGTTTATGTTATTGCAAAACAAGAATAGTAGCATGATAAAACACAATTACCAGATGGAAAAATTGGCATTATACATATTACCGCATTAAAAAGAAAAAAAACACAAGGTCGCCATGTGACCGTGCTTACTGCTGCAAGGATTGACGTGATACAAGTCCCAACAACATGTCCTGTGAGCCACGTCCTACTTCCAGCATTCATTCAAGGTGACCAACTTGGAAATTGGATATGTATACCTGTTTCGCGATCCCTTTGCTTAATCTACGTAAGCATCACATTGTAGTATTAAAATGCGAAAGGAACATGTTTTGTCCTCGGTAATGACTTCACCCTCAATGTCATATGAAAGCCACCTGGGTGCTATTGGAAAACAATACTATCCAACCATTTGTTATCATGCCATAATCTATTCCTGCCGTTTTCATCAACGTACCTTTGTAAAATGAGTTTCCCAACGTTAGTACTAATGAAAAGCAGCAAAAGGTTTTGTGAACATAACCTTTGTCAGCAATTTTATAGAGTTTTTTAGCATCGGTACAAGAGTTAACATTATTTCTTCTCCAACACTGGTGCAGGTTTCTCAAGAGTGCCGAGTGGATGTTGTGATCGACAGTGTCTCACTTGATTGCTTATGGAACATAAATACTTATTTCACTATACACTGTCAATGTTACTTTCATATGAGATAGAAATGCTTCGAAAAAAAAATTATAATTGCCATTACAAGACGAATGTTACCATTTATTTTCTTTCATAGTATACCATCAAAATAATGTGTAAAATGGGTTGAAATACTGTGTATTCCAATTAGCAATTTTAATTTATTTTTTAAAGTCAATAACATTTTTAAAAAGTGTTTAAATTTGTTCACCCATGTGGAAAACAAGAATGTCTACGTTGATACGGCAACAGTTCGTTTGGTATGCCGTGAGGACCGATCAAACTGGAAACTGAATCGTGGAATAAAAAAGGTTGAGAAGAACAGCATTAAAAACAATTACATTACATTAGTAGTTTGCATGCTGTATTTCTATGTGCTATATGGAATCAACAAATAAAATAACTCATGTAAGAATGTTTATTTATTTTTTATTATAGATTACGGAATCGTTGTGTGTTCCGCATGGATATACAGATAATCGAATAGGCTTAGACCTAGGACACACTGTCTTCCATCTTTTCAGTAGCCGGGCCTTTCCCTTCGGCAAATCCCCGGACTACGTACTGTTCGTATGAATCTGTAACGTAAATATTCCATAAAATGTGTAAATATATTTTATTTGTTTTATTTTTAAGTGCTATGACAGCGAATGAAATGTATACGCCTCATTGAATAAAACTACACATTTTATTATTCTATGTCCACAATTGCATTCTCATTTTATATAGCTATTTTCTAAAGAGAACATCACATTAATCGTCATAAGTTTTTGTAAATCATCATTATATTTCATCAGTGCAATCAACAAACGTCATAAGATGTACGATCGATACTAGTTAAAAGAAAAAAGCGCCTATATTCATCGCCACGGACAATGGACAATATCATTAAGAGTTACATGTTACATTAAACTGTTGTAGGTACTAGAAACAATCACAAATATAATGCATATGTTTAAATAGAGCATACGATTACTCAATGATTTTTTATACCGTGACATTCAACCGGCTACAATCATATTTGCCTGGAAAGTGTTTGAGCATACACAAGTCAAAATACGCTGTAACGTTTGTGATCACGCACGTAAATAATATAACTATATGCTCACCCTATTTCTATCTTCTCACGCTCCCTCTCTCCCTTCCTCCCCCTCTCTGCCTCTCTTCCCCTCTCTCTTTCACTCTCTCTGTGTCCCTCTCTCCTCTCTCCATACCTCCTTCCCTCGCTCTCTCTTTCTCTCCACCCCTGTCTCCCTACCTCCCCCCTAAATCTCTTCCTCTCTCTCTCTCGCTCTCATTCTTCCTCTCTCTCTCTCTCGTCTTCGTTCTTCCTTTTTCTCTCTCTTTCTTTCTCTCTCTCTCTCTCTCTCTCTCTCTCTCGTCTTTCTCTCTCTATCTCGCTCTCTCGATCTCTCTCTATCTCTCTATATATATCTCTCTCTGTCTATCTAGCTCTGTCTATCCGTCGCTGTGTCCCTTATCATCACTGGACACTTCTGACGACGATATATTATTTGGGTATCTTCTCGCTAGACGGGCAACTCACCACTTTCAGCGCCCCCAGTACCCCCACCAGCCAGTAGCTTCAACTGATTTTTCTGCTGCTCTTCTGTCACGACCAAGGTCGCCTGTTCAAAAATGATGTACTGACTTAAGGGACAGACACAAGTATTCTAGTTTGAACACGTGGTTTGTGTATGTGTGTGTATTTGTATGCGTATGTGTGTGTGTGTGTGTGTGTGTGTGTGTGTGCGTGTGTGTGTGTGTGTGTGTGCGCGCGCGTGCACACACACAATATATACTTTTTTAAACGTTATTTCGTTGTCATCAAGATACAAGTGATAATGAGATTCTTGCCAACCAAACTAATCGAGGAAAGTCAGAGGATTATACATGAGATGGGTAAATTATCAGCAATATTTTGCTATTTGCAAATGAATAGCAACTGGTTAGTAACTTTGTTTATGTTTCTTGAGTAATGTCAGTATTTGAAAATTGTGAAAGCTTACATTAACAAATTATTAACAATGGAACACTACATAATAAGAACAGTACAACATTTATGTCTAAGATTACGTCCAGAGACCCAATCACCCGGTCGATGAAACAGTTATGTAGCAGGCACTACAGGGAGTCACCCTGCACTACATCGTGTTTTGAAGCAGTGGATTGACGAACGTTTCACCAACTTGATAAAAAGGTCTAAGTTTTTTAATACAGATGGCGAAGATACTCGAGGAAGGGCCCAGCCATTTAATTTTTCTCGCCGAAAAAAACACGAACTAGTTTCTCCAAATGCATAGCACACGATGCACGTAACAGAAAAATGTTTTACTCAGGTAGGCCAATTACCAAACACGATTAACCGAAAGCATTTATCTCGCTAGATACACTTACCTAGCACATCGTCACTGGCGTCATTCTGCGAAACGGGAGAAGCGTCGTTTCTCTCCTGTTAGAATAAATCAAATGCATGTTTCTTTGGAAGATCGCACACTAAGTACGCATGATGGTCCCTCGCGCAGCCCTTATTATTTTATCTTTCTGACCTGACTCCATTATGGGCTATTTGCAATGCATTGACATTTACTGTAGATAATCGAGAAAAGAATTGCCGCAGTGCATATGACATACAGAAATACAAAATATGTAACATCGTTCATCGTCAGGAGGTAATATAACATGGTAAGCGTACAATACATTAGATATAAGAAAATCGTAATTCTCACAGACATAAATAATTGATTGGAACATATTTATAAATAATAGTAATAACAAAGTTTGACTTTCGATAAACCAAACGCTTCCTTGACCACGTGCGATATAGCGTTAATTCTCCGGGTGGAATCTTGTTAGATTTTTTTGAACTTACCACAGTCACATATATTGCAGTTGATCGCGTATGAACAATAATAAATCCTGACTATCAGTTTAAATTCAATTGACCTGACCCGTTATTTCACATAGTATGTGTTTTAAGTTTCATTCACGTGACACCAGTTTTAGGCGGTTAAAATTAATTGGTTACCATATCTCCTTAATGTTTTCTTGCCGTTCCTACATTTTTGGACAGGGTATCCGCTCGTGAACTTCAAACCAATAGTCTCGAAGGTTAACCCGTAATTGGTTTACATGTTTCCGAAAACGATTTGTAGAAACATGCACATGTGTACAACTAGTACGGTCTCTATTACTTTAGGATACTAACAATTAAATATAAGCATGGCAAATCTAACAGTTGTAGTGCTTAATTGATTATCATTTAACTTGTGTGGTTACATTTTATTGAAATATAAATATGCCAGTGATAGACGCGTTTGTCTAGGTAATGACTCAATGTAGTAAAGGTGCCATCTCATTCTTACAGTATTTAGAAACACAAAAGACACGTACCAAAACGTATCCGTAGGAGACGGACACCATCAACACCAGACCAACGAACAACACAAGAATGTTGGCATGCATTTTTCCCACTTGTGTTAATCTGGAAGACAACGTGTGAAGAATCGCTGTACTACTGATGAAACCATATTATCATACTATATAGTTTACACACGCCAAAACGCAAGATAACGTTAACTACGTTAAGACAATGTCAAACTTGTAAGCAGTCTAGTACATCAACAAACACGGTATTGACGTATTCGTTTTGGGAATCGTATCAGAAAAAAAAACCTGGTTAAGTTGATATGCTGTATGTTGTCGTTCTTTGCATGACGTTTGAACTTTATGTAAACATTTATTCTACTTCGTACACTTTACTAACCAGCTCTTATCTTCCCTGTATCGGCATATTCAACGTGTTCAAATGTCCGAGTATGAGTGTCAGAACACAAAGCTGATTTCGAAACTCAGTATCTTCCACCTGAGAAACCGCCTGCCAATTCCATCGAGAAAACTCACAAACGTATCATGTTATACTTTGCCAGAATCTCTCCACGGCTCAACCAAAAACTAATGTTGCGTGATAGAATATGACCATTTTCTATTTTTCTTGACAGGTCTCCTGGGCCAGCTGGGAAGCGTAGGCTGGCTCAATTTGGCCCGTTGTGACAATTATACATTTTTGCAACATTGGAATCTACACTACAATGGTCAGTACTGCTATTATACCTAGCATTGGCATGCACATACAAACTGCAATAACATGGTATGGAAGATTGTAGTGTGTTTTATTTGGATTGCATTAATAGCACAGCTTTTGCTAAATACACTAAATACTTCTTGATTGATATTAATATACATTATAAGCTGAAACTGAAGGTTACTTCCTATATGGCAGGCATTGTCGTAGTGATACATTGGTCATTTCATCATTTTGTTTCTGAAACTGAATTAAATTTAGCGTTCTGACTATTTTAATGTAGTTTACTGGTGTTTGTCAGATATATGTTTAGTAACAATCCTAGCCTATCCGGTAGTAGTTTTCTTCGCGCCAAAACTGTTCAACAGATACCAACAAATTAACTCTAATCATCGCAGTCCCGAACGCCACATTGAACTATACATTTTGATCAATCTGAAATCGCATTTTGCTAAGTATTTTGTTATCATGAAACTGCGGTACAAAACTCTGCATTTCTTTGTTCACTTAATTCTGTTATGTAGAAAAATTGGAATGCTACTTCCAAACTCCGCGGCTCGTAATATTTGTCACAAACGCGTGGCATAAAACAAGTCTAGTCAAACCAGTGGACTGAAACGAGGATAAAACATGCTAATGTGTGTTTTGGAAAAAGGCCTCAACATACATGATAAGCAGAAGCTGGCATTTTAGAAACTCGAGTTTTCAAAACTAAAAAGTATTTTTAGTTCAGCGTCTTCGGATATATATTTCTTTATTTGAACATACCTTTTATGTTCCTATTTTTTAATATGATGTATTTAGCTAGTATGAAAAGGTAGGTGCAGACGGCGTGACAAGTTGTGTTTAAAAACCGAACAAATTGGGCAGCCAATGCTAGGGTCAAATGTATGGAATTATTCCCCTTTGATGTTCGACGCATTTGCCTGTTTCATCAATGCATATCACAAGTGGGACGAAGTACACCGGATTAGGTGAGCTTGTAAATAATAATACCATCCCTGGCGTGAGAGGGTGATACCAGGTAATATAACAGACAAGATCGCTGGTATTTAATTTCGAATATTATACGTAATCAGCAAAGGTCTAATATACCTTTTTCAGACAGAAAACCTTATTGCTGCTTCACACACAACTCGTCTCGGTAAATCGATTTGCTAAGTTGCTTAATTAAGTCTAATCTAATCAGCGGCTGTATGTTAACAGAGCATAAGTGATTTAACTTTAACCAGTTTATGTGGGTATGTGTGTGTGTGTGTATATACATATCAAAGCTCCTAGAACTGATGAAGTTGTTGCGCTAAACGTAATAAGGAATAGTGTCATTAACAACTTTTAGTAAAAAAGCATAATAACGAAATATATTATTTGCGACATAATCGGCTAGCTTACCTAATGCAGAAACACAGTTGTTGGTGATCTTGATGTTTCAAGACTGAATTTCTCCTCGACGTAAGGAAGTAAAGTGACATGGCCATATATATACCATCTCGAGCTGACGTGGTAAACGTGATGAACGAGCTCTCTATTGCACAAATCAGCGTGTAGTCTGGACCGCTAGATAGCTAAAAAAAAGTATTTTTGACGTTATTTCATCACGCTATTTTAGCGGCCATCTTGATGTTTTCAATGTTTGCCAAATTTGTTTTATGTTGGAAACCTTTGTGTCAAGGTTTATTGAAAGTTCACCAGTATCGGTGCCATTTTAACAAAGCCTGAGTTGCAAAGCAACATTTAGTGCATTGGTCGAGATAGTAAATGTATGTGACTGTCAACGAACGTTTCTGGTTTTGACATAATACTCGTAGGAAAAGTAACCTTTAGTCTGTGTACATCCGTATGTTTCAGAAACGTATTGTAACTAAAACCTGGAATCAAGTAATTGATAATGTCCAAAAATGTCAAAGTCGCCATTTTTAGACACATGAAATTAATGTTACGCATTAACCACGAACATAGAGTTTTCTACTTTTTATCTGATTCATTCTTGTCGTCCGTCTCGTCACCTACGTCGGTTATTAGGAAGTGTGTCGTCCGTCTCGTCACCTACGTCGGTTATTAGGAAGTGTGTCGTCCGTCTCGTCACCTACGTCGGTTATTAGGAAGTGTGATGTGATATTTTTTATGACGTTCAAATCGTTTTTTTCCAACATTAAAGACAATGACGGGTAATTCTCTAAGAAATCCGTAAACATACCATTTAATTTTGAAATATATTCTTCAGTAATTATAAATAAAGATGTCCCGTCATCAAGAATTTTGCCTAAGGAAGGTTCAAGCAATTTAGATGGGGGGTGACTGAATATATTTTAGTTGTTGGTTTAATTCATCAAAAACTAAATTATAACATGTTTTCAAAATATCGTAAGCGGTATCGCTAATTTCGTAAAGATAATTTAGAAAACGTTCGACTAGTTGGCTCGTATCCCCCTTACTAACAAAACAGCTTGGTTCCTTATATCCAAGGACATTGGACGCCACACTGACGCTGAATATTTCGTGACGAGCCAACCATTCGACCTTTGGACTATTTACCAGTACGTTGGTAGTATCAAAATAAGATTTAAAATCCAATGTGGCCCGAAACGTACACACATACATACATACGTATATGCATACGTACATACTTACGTATATACGTACATGCATACATGCAAACATACATGCATACTACATACAGCCATACATACATACGTACGTAGATACGTACATACATATTTACATACGTACGGGTATACATACGTACATACATACGGGTATACATACGTACATACATAGATATATACATACATGCATACGTACATACGTACATACATACATACATACATACATACATACATACATACATACATACATACATGCATACATACATGCATACATACATGCATGCATACATACATACATACATACATACATACATACATACATACATACATACATACATACATACATACATACATACATACATACATACATACATACATACATACATTCTAAACAGCAAATGTCAGCTGGCTACCACAAAAAGTGTTAACTGTTTGGGCTCGCAGCTATTACCGGATATTGCGTTTTTAGGCGTCATGTGCTTGACAAAAAAGCATGACTGTCATAAGTTCACACTTTCTGTAAAAACATTTTAAAAACAAACGGTTCAGTTTCAAAAGATTCTTTCTCGTATATCAACATAATACACAAGAGATGCAAATTTATATTTGGGTGTGGAACGCAACACTTGTCTTCCTTTTTCTTCTACGGCAAACTGTACCCATAAATCGGCCAAAAAATAACTGAGAAACTCAACATGTTAGTAAAAAATCCTATTTCGTGCGTACATACAGAACACCAAAGGAAGCGTGCGGAGATTCTGTTTATCTGTACTTTACTTTTCTCCAATATTCTTAAGTTGACTATAACAGAACTGTGAAAGTCACCTTCAATACTAATACAATTAACTGATCTCCTTCGTGCATAGTGAGTAAAGGACACATTCACCGAAAAGAAGTTGACAGATAATGTACCTGCCTCACATTCTAAGCAATCAGATGACTTAAAGCGAAGGTGCGAACGATTAGTTTCGTTGTTGGTTTTTTAGCGAGCCTACGTAGACAGTGAATGGTGTCGTGAGCTAAAGTTGCTTTGAAATAACACACTTGAAATGAAATGCAAACACAGTGGGCGAAGGCGATGGCGGTGGCGATGAGTGTAGTGATGGTATTGGAAGTGGTGGGGTAGTGTTGATGATGATGATATGGTGATGTTGATCGCAAGATTTCCTAGTAAAACATTATGAATAAATCGTTCATAAAGCACTGCATCGTTTTGCATGTGTTTAGTGTTGAATTTTGCAAAATAGCACAAATACACTTCCTACGAACGACGCTATGTATGTACAGACGCTGAAATCGGTATCACGAAAGATTCGTTGTGACGATTGCTATGATATAAATGTCAACCGTCTTTCGTAATGTCATGGGCAATTGACTTTCGTCCGTAGAACTCCAGACATATGATAACCAAACCAGTAAATAAATTCATAACTCATTGAAATTTAAAGAGATTGATATATATATATATATATATAGAGAGAGAGAGAGAGTGTGTGTGTGTGTGTGTGTGTGTGTGTGTGTGTGTGAGAGAGAGAGAGAGAGAGAGAGAGAGAGATAGATAGAGAGAGAGAGTAGATATATATATATATATATAGAGAGAGAGAGAGAGAGAGAGAGAGAGAGAGAGAGAGAGAGAGAGAGAGAGAGAGAGAGAGAGAGAGAGAGAGAGAGAGAGAGAGAGAGAGAGAGAGAGAGAGAGCGAAAGAGAGAGACGGAGAGAGATTGAGAGATTGACAGAGACAGACAGACAGACAGTTAGAAACAAAGACACAAAGTGAGAGAGTGAGACATACAGACAAACATAAATAGTGAGTGTTTCATTCATTGATCTACTGGTGGATTTTACTATTATTGTGTATGTATTTATATTATAGTTAGTTTACGGACAGATTGCGGATGACAGCGCAGGGACGTCAGCAGACCTTATGAAGTGAAACAACGTACATTATCAGGAACCAACAAAGACATCTTAAGCGACCAAAGAGCAAGCCGCAGGACTCGACTGTGCAGCAGACGAGATGTTCTACTTAATCCGGACACCATGGATGAATGAATGAAAGTTTATTCAAAACAACAACATAATACATGCACAGTATGGTGTGCTGCTGCTGCTACTGCTGCTGCTGCTGCTGCTGCCGCTGCTGCTGCTGCTGAAAGGACATAGCTGAAGTCATAGACTGATATGTTGCTATGCCCTTCTCAAACTAAAAAAACTGAATAAATACAACAAGATTTATACATAAATCACAAAATAATATTCACAACTCATATATAAACTTGTTACCATAGTGCTTGTGTTACTAATACATGGGTTTAACTAAACATCATCTTCAATTAACAATTAACAGATATTTAGAAAGTAATGACAACTTGAGTGTTTTTAAATTGTATTAAACTTGGAAGCTGAGTCAATTTATTCAGTGAATTGTTCCACGTTTTTATTTTTACCTTGACGGTGAGTGACAACAGTCGGAGGGTGGTGTTTGTCTTTTTAACATAGAACAGTTGCTTTGTCTAGTATCATATATGTGTATAGCTGCGGTTGATTCAAATAATGCTTGAACCCGATCATTTAAAGAATGGTTGTTTGCTTTATGAAGTATAATTATAGTCTTGTATTTAACTAAACATGAAATTTAAGCATGTTTGAGAGATGAAAAATACAGCTGTTTGATCATTATAATTAAGGTTATAAATAATCCGTATAGCTTTTTTCGGTAACATAGATATATTTCTGAGTCTAGATTGATCAGTATTTCTACAGATCTCACAGCGATATGACATATGTGGCTTAACAAGTGAATTATATAATGTGTGTAACGCTTGACAATCAAGAACATGCATAGTTTTATACAAAATTGCTATGCTTTTTGATACTTTTGATTCAACCATTTTTATATGTTCTCGTCATGTTAAGTTTTCGTCAATGGTTACTCCAACAAAAATTGTATACGATACCTACTCAATGTATATTCACACCTGTTCTAGGTTGTTTTTTATTGTTAAACATTATATCATGTGTTTTGTTCACATTGAGCGATAATTTAATTTTTAACAAGACTGCTTAGATCATCTGTGTTACTAGCCGGATAAAAAATGTTTTTTCATACAAAATAATATCAAGCATTTTGACACTTCACATATGTTATTTATGTACAGAATAAATAATAACGGGCCAAGGATTTAACCTTGCGGGACATACGTACATACGTACGTACGTATGTATGCATGCATGTATGTATGTATGTATGTATGTATGTATGTATGTATGTATGTATGTATGTATGTATGTATGCATGCATGTATGCATGTACGTATGTAGGCACGTATGTATGTATGTGTATGTGTGTGTATGTATATGTATGTGTGTGTGTATGTGTGTGTATGTGTGTGTGTGTGTGTGTGTGTGTATGTGTGTATGTGTGTATGTGTGTATGTGTGTATGTGTGTATGTGTGTATGTGTGTATGTGTGTATGTGTGTATGTTTGTATGTGTGTATGTGTGTATGTGGGTGTGTACCGCAACCGCGTACACATTAATAATTCAACACAGTGATTAATTTGTCTATTCCATTACAGTTCTTGTACTTCCTTACAATGATGGCTTTGCCAGATCAGGTGTGAAACAGCTCGGGAGGATGACACATGGTTGTATGTATAAAGCACCGAACACCAGTATCATCAAATGTAATGACAATCTCTCATTCATATTGGTAAAATCTCTCCAGCAAACGTATAAAAGTACATAAATAAATACAGTCATGCATACATACATGCATAGACGCACACACGCACACCTGCACGCACTCATACATGCATACACATGCATACACAAACACCCATATACATACGCATGAACACACATACCCACATACACGTATACATATACGTACATAAATACATACACACATAAATACATGTACATACACTGTGAAAACAGATATTTAGATTTTAAACACCAAACTACACACCCTGTAGACACAACGTTTAAACACGTGTAGTTTTTAAAAGTGTTTAGGCTTTTAATTTTCAACAACGGATGTTTAGGTTTATTGACACCTGGGTGTTGACTTTTAAACACTTTGAAGCTTGGACGTGTTTAGGTGTTTAAAAGTTGTATCTATCGGGTGTATAGCTGAATCAGGTTTTTATTTATTACGCCAGGCGTTTAAAACTGAAAAAGTCTAGGTGTTTAAAAAAAGTGTCTACATGGTGCGTAATTCATGGCGTTTAGTTGAAATAGACGTATAGCAGATTCAAAGATGTTTAGCTTGGAACCCCTGCAAGCTCATTTACCTAAAACTGCATGGAGAAGAACACGTGTGTTAATATGAACATGTATTATTGTATAAGAATAACATTAATGAATAGTTTCATCAAAACAAATATTGCAATAACAAACAAACGGTGAAATAAAATACATTTAGTTTGACTTTAATCGTTAACATCATCAATATGGACATTTCGGTATCAGTCAACATGTACGATTATATACGTAAATACGAATCGTTCAATAGCACTTTGCTAAAACAGAATGCAAATAATTTCAATAGTTAACAGAAGGAACATGTACACTTATGTCCAAATAAAAATATGAAATCAATGTTTTGGAAGAATGAAGAAAACATACAATCGTAGTACTGCTAGATTTGGTTGGATGGTGTATTACTGGATAATGAAGATGCACCACATATTTGAACTTTTTCTGACAGTGTATAACAATGAAATGTAATGTACACGAGCGTGTATTGTCTTCGTGAAGATCCACGTAACTTAAACAGTCAGAAGTGCCACAATAAAACATACAAATTACAAATTAATAACGCTTATAGCAATGTGGCAGCGTAGCGTTGTCATTGTTATGTACGCCTGGTGTTTTCTAGCTGGCGCAGTGATTACACACGCATACACAAATGGAGTGACTGATATTTGAACAGAATGCACCACTGACATCAGTCGTTCGAGCAAACAGTGCAATAAGTTTCGGGATTTTTGCTCAACGAATGGCTCATTGCGCACACACTGCTGGAGCAACGCAAGCACCCGTGAGTAGGTCTTTGTGTAGCTGATCCACGCAGTGTAGTATTCTGAAAGTAACACGTACAAGGCCTGCCTGAAAGACATAGAGGTGCAAATGATATTGCTGTTCCCATCAGCTGTGATGAACCAATCCACCATTCCGTCTCCAGTATTGCACACTGCGAGGCGGGGAGAGCCTGTCTTTTCGCACTTCAGCAGGCATCGAGTTGTTTCTGTGATGGATTCTGGAAGGCAAACCATTAAGTATAAACATTTACTAAATAGTCACAAAATAACTAGACCGGAACAGATACTACCATTACAAAACATTGTTATATTAATCCAACTCTCAACACTATTCAGACATGTTCTGTGACATTCAGCAGTTACTTTGCAGAGACCGATTCACTTAGACAGTGGAGAAGTGTCCAAGAAGGACAGAAAGTTCCAGTTAGACAATGAAGAAGTGCCCAAGAAGGACAGAAAGTTCCATCGAGTATATTGATCATGTTGTTTCTTCTTTATACACACAGTTTCGTCTTTCTATCCGCACTATTTACCAAGCCAGCATCATTAAACTGAAGATGAAGAAGTGCCCAAGAAGGACAGAAAGTTCCAGTTAGACAATGAAGAAGTGCCCTAGAAGGACAGAAAGTTCCATCGAGTATATTGATCATGTTGTTTCTTCTTTACACACACAGTTTCGTCTTTCTACCCACACTATTTGCCAAGCCAGCTTCATTCAATTGAAGATTAAGAAGTGCACGCATGTATTAATATCATACGACATATATGACGCAGTGATGATACTTGTCAGAATGGATTGGTTGTTTTTGGAGGCTGAGTTATTAATTATAAGGAATTGCGTTGCGACTCACTTATTTGTGTACCACGATCATAATGGTCTTTCCCCCTTTGCCGCATTTAAATCCTGTTTGTGCTTCCAGCTGCTGGAATGCCATGATGTCTCCAAGCACACCTATAATCACATATTAGTTCCATTAATATAAATATATGTCTGTAATGACGTTTCTGCAATATATCATGTATATCTGTATTCTCTTTTTGCATCACAACGTTGTGCAAACATCTCACCGATTCTCATATGTATACCTGTTACAGCCCGTAAATAAAAATGTGGTAACCCGGAACAAAAACAGAATCAACGCTTCTATTCTACAATCAAACACCAAATAAAAATGCAATTATTAAATATAAATCCTGCTATCGATAATATGTTAACTAGGAATCTGTATACAAAATAAATGACGTTTGCATGAAAATACAGGACAAAAACATGAATAATAATCAATAGTTGGTACAATAGTGGAAATTGATAGTCCCCTGAAATGAGCATGGCTACATCATAACTTTCATCAAGGGTTTCCATAAATACTTTTGTTTTCCTTTTTTCTGTGATCTCCTATATGGCTATGTCCATCAGTTGGTCGAGTCTAGACATAGCATTGGCGTGTGCAGCATCCCCTTTTATGAATAATAATCAATAGTTGGTACAATAATGGAAATTGATAGTCCCTTGAAATGAACATGGCTACATCATTACTTTCATAAAGGGTATCCATAAAGACTTTTGTTTCTTTTTGTGTGATCTCTGATATGGCTATGTCCATCAGTTGATCGAGACATAGCTTTGGCGTGTGTAGCATCCCCTTTTATGACTTTCATTTCGGCACAGATCTACAATAAATGGCAAATCATAAGTTGCTGTGTACAATGAGCAATCCACCAGTATAACAATTGTTTTAAATTGGTTAAGACGTTCGTTATAAGTCACTGTTACAACAGACTATTTTAATTTTCAACACCTCCCTGATTCCAGTATAAGGTGTCCGAGGATTTATGCACAATAGAGGTGTAATTGTTAATATTGTTAATAGTAGTCTGTCTCATGTACGCAGACTGAAATTATGCTGTACAAATATCTATGGTCACACATATAATCAACACAGTAGAAAGGGATAAACATTATACAGGCGTTTTATTCGGATATCTTAAAATCTACTTACGAAGATTTGTTCTTGGAATACTGGAAACATATCCAGTACAGTCTTCATGCTTCCATCCCCCTTCATGGCTTCTATGGCCTGCTGACGGTTCACGTAGGTTTCTTTCATAAGCAAGAATATTTATGTTAGCAGCAGTTTACTTTCGGCAGTTCATGCCGTGTGTTTCCGATATTTTTAGCAGCTCCTTCGTTTTCCCTAAGTGTACATCGTATTCCAACGATTGAAGGGGTTGCCTGTCGGCTCCAATGGACGTCCTTGCCTCTAGTTGAAGATGTGTAACTTTTGCAGAAGAACACTTTGTTTCGCTGGTGATGCCAGGCATCGACTTCCTCTTTATAGCCCAACGCATGTGTCGAATACGTGAAGACAAATCAGATGTTAATGTAGACTTTAACATATAAAGCTCTGTATATAAGGGGTGTTCTGAACATTACGTCGATGTACAACACAGCACCAAGTTAATTTCATGAAGGAAGGCAACCTATAAATCGGCATCATCGGTGGTAAGGCACTCATAATATACTATGACGGACACACACACACACACACACACACACACACACACACACACACACACACACACACACACACACACACACACACACACACACACACACACACACACACACATACACACACACATTGCAAACAATCACTAATCTATATTACACCAATAGAATAACGGCTTCCTGGAAAAAGAAACATGCACGTATGATGTATGTTCTATGACTATATATGCATATGCATGTATGATATATGCTGTATGTATGACGTATGTTGCTTATCCAATCTGTGTTCCCGTGTCTCTGAAGATCTGAGTAGGTCAGCACCATCTTACTCCCAGTGAGAGTGTAGACTGCTTGCTTTGTTTTCCCGATCTCAGGGTCTATGTTGATGTAGTACTGGGCAGTCTCCCTGATCCTCTGGTGCCAGACATCTGCAGACCTAATCTCAACCAAGCACTGGTGTACCCTGCCACGGAATGTTGGTATTGCAGTGTCTTTGTTGATGGATTGTCTGTTGGGGCTGAAAGGTTGCACCGGTGGTTCGGATGAGGTCATGAGGTTCATTTCTTCCCTACTCCTGGACGCAAGGGTCATTGCATCTAAAGCCGTTGAAGTGCCATGAACTGGATTACCGATGTCGGGAACTGATGTCAGTGCACCACCAGCAACTGCAAACACAAAGCAGGGTCATTCAAACACAACATGTGCTTTCTTTGTTTATGAACACAATATATAGATATGATGTAAATGTAAAAAAATTAAGGATTATTACAAAACAAATAAGAACATTCGACTTAAGCTCTGCTAAATACTTAGCAAAGACAGTCTTTTTCCTGTTAAACAAATCTTCAACAGCACTTCCGTCTTCCGATGTCATCAGTCGAGTCGACAGCGAGAAGCTGACGTGCCGGCGTCTCGGCGGCGAAAAATCTTCAACAGCACCCCCATCAAAACAATATTCAATATTGGTAATGAATGTAGATAGTATTCGAATATCCCCGGGGTGTGTGTATTAAATGCATTAAACCAGTTAAGTGTTTCTCAATAGGTGTGCCCCGGCACGCAGATATGACATAACAAAATCCCTAGTGCGTCGCGTAAGCAGAAAAACAATATCACCTATATAGCGATAAATTATCAAACAACGTGATAGTTCCGAAAAAGACCCCATTCAGCTTGACATTTTCGTCGACAGGAACACCAGTTCGTTCAATCGGTTGCTGCAGTAGCCTTACATCACTGCGCAAGAAGTCACATTTATACAGAATGTATATTCAATTCAATATGTTTTATTCAAACAAACAAACAAACAAACAAACAAACAAACAGTATAGTCTGCAATCGCCTCAACATGATTTTGTTGTTACATATATAGGTATGTATGTAATGTGGTTTGAAAGGAATACACAAGAAGTTTAAAAAACTTGTAGTTAATGTATCCCCTAAATATATAGTTTTGTTAATCACATTACAGAAATTATCACATAAGGTGTGTATATAGCATACATTCCAAATGCCTACACATATAAGGAAAAACAAACCAAATCAATAAATAAACAAAAATACCGTAGTTCACATAATTATATTAATAATTTTATGATTAGTGCAAACTAAATAAATACAAAAAATTAATATAATTATATTAGAACCAGTGCAATAATAAATACAGTTATAGATATATTCATATAGTCAGTACAACAAGATGTAAAGCTGGTAGGCGGAAACTAAAATTCTTCCAGCTTAGCCACCAGGAAATATCAAATGGAAGTCTCCCGACCTTATCTATTACTTGCGTTATTCGTTGTATATGTATCGTATTTATAGGTCAAATGAATTGATTCTGAGTTCTGAGTTCTAAGGGTGTTTGCCAAATGTGAAAATCATATTGTCAATGACTAAACCAAGCAGTTTCATTGATCGTGAAAAACTACTGGCAAACAGCCAGACGGACCAGCTGACATACGTTTCGTTGGAAGTTGTGAACGTCGCCTCTAAAATCTTGCGTTTTCTGCTTATTTTTTATCAATACGGCTGTTTCGCGCTGACGCCGCCTTGCACTTGTGCTGCTGATCGTTCCGCGCCACTAGTTCACGCCTTCTCCACCAAAGCAAATTCTGTAAAGGAGTACAAATCACCTCTTTTTAAAAATACGTATGAACAACTGTGTTGACTACGTTTTGTTGCCGTCTGGCAATTACTCGACCGGTCGGTCCGCTCCGCTGTTTCACACCTAATATAATATCAAAGCAAACACCAACGGATTACAAAAAATTCACATTGAAATAGACTGTAGTCAAATGAATCACTGTGTTTAAAAAATTCCTTTGGCAACCCTGAGCAGAGCTACGTGTCAATGATGTCTATGTTCATGTTCAAGAGAGCATCAGCGTTCGAATCCACTTCCTGCCGTTTCGAAACGTTGGCAATGTCGATATACTCAGTGTATCTGTGTATTTCGAAAGTTGGTCGCCCTGGTTTATAAAAAAGAAGTAAAATATCCCACACATAAAAACCGGTAAACCTTAGTAGTGGACTCACAGAGCCGATTCGCTCAATCTACGATGACTCGTAGGTGCTCTGTGTTAGCTTCATTAGCTGCAGCTAAACCATTTGCTCTAATAATGGAGTAGGCGCCACCAGCGCCTTGTCACGTTGTTTATATCATTTTCATTATTATTATTGTTATTATATTATTATCATTGTTATTAGTTTAAGTGTAACGATATTGAACCCCCTAACTTCCGAGCCCTCTTTCCCCATTCGTGTACGTGATACCGAGGACTATTAAAGGTCAGGCCACGAATTACTACAAGCTCTCAGGGCAATTAGGAAATAGAGTCAATGTGTTTGGTATTTTTTTTAAATGCAAAAACAGTGTTTTTCTTAATAGGTCCAAGTTGAGTAATATGTGACATGTAGGAGCCTCTGGTTCAGTATAGGTCATCAGTCAATTATTGATGCTTTGAAAGAAACCAAGGTTCAACACACTCTTCATACTTATAAAAGAGGTAGTGACTTAATGCATACATCACGAAAACTACGGCGTTCCAGCGAGCATAAAAATGACATGTGACGACCAAGCGCCAAATAGATTCGACATAATTTAATTTCGAACCGAGAACAAACAATAATATGTTGTCACGAATAGACGAATGGCCAGTAGAGTGTTTAATAAAGGCAAAAAGTTATCAGTCAGTAATTGATAGTCCCTGATCAACAAATTACCAACGCGGTCTTTTACCGACACATGTCACATCACACAGTATCGGCATTCGTTGCTACTTTAGTTGTTTTTGTTGTTGTTTTGGGTGGCAAGAAAAAGCTGCCGTTTTTTTTTTATTTCCTATCTTAACTGGATCTGTTGTCTTTTGTTTCTCTTGCCAATTGTTTGGTTAGGCCTACTTTTGTGCGTTTTGATGTTTTTTCATTACAGTTTTTTTTATGGACTGGAGGTTATGATTTCTGACAAGAAAATAGATCGGTGACGTCTGAGATTTTGCATTAATAGCAGACTACATAGTGATACCACAATTAAAAGTCTTCATTTAACTTTGCGTTATGACTTCTTATATTCGCTATCTTAATCTCATAAACGACGTGCAGAAATTTTTAAAAACTTCGGAAAAGTCAGCATAACGTCGCTCCTAGCGAACCTTAGACTTCGTGGACTTCTTCAGTGAAGCGACCGACACGCACCTCGGTATCAACTTTGGGCGGGCCAGCAACGTTTTCAAATCTACTGACGCCCTGGACCAGTGGATGCAAAACCTTAATGTCAAGGTCTGCTACTGTCAACAAGATACTTTTTTAGAATCATTTCTGGCATTGATTTTTCCAGGTAAGTGTTGGGAAATCTGCGCAGTACTGCATTTAGCCAATCCAAAGTGAAATATTTCTCTGCTACGACATGCATAGCATCATGCAAAATAGTTGCATTGTGTAAGTCGGGTATTTTAGCCAGACAACTTTCACTGTTAATTTTCACATTTCAATCCAATATGCTGTAGCTGCTTTTATTACGGTGTCCATTGTTTGTGCTCTTCTTCGTCTCTCAGCCGAAAGTCAGTCTGCTTAAATGTCACCTTCATGTCATCTCTGGTAGCATCACATGTTTTGCTACCTTGATATGCAAACGAACCACCTTCCTTAAATCAACCTAACCAATTAATTGCTGGTGTGTGTGTCCAGTTACAGCAACAAAAGCTCTTTCGATGTTTTGTCTGACATCAGAGATTTCCATATCTATGCCTCCTTGACTCAGTTTAGTGACTGTTTCGATAAAGTCAGCCAGTAATTTATCTGGGTCAAACATTTCATATCTAAATGATTTGCCATTCCAAGATGGTAAATACTACTCAATTTTGACCTAAGCTGAAGAAGAATATTATCCAGTGTGAAGTAAAACATGGTCACTTTATGTTTTTAACATGGGGATAAATGGGATTCACTAGTTCAATTTCATCTGTATAAAAAGATGATTTGAAGAGCTGAATTATTCCTCTGAAACAAGGGGTGTTTCTGCATGTATGAACCATCACATAAATCATACATAGCATCTCCAGGAGTGTTCTGGACATGCTGCCATATATCGGGCATTTCAAGTAGACTTTGAAGGCTTCTTTGGAAAGGAATGTCGTAGTCATAACGTATCATTTGTTTCACACCTGATTTGATCTTTATAGTCCTTTCCCCCAAATATTCCTCTTCTGGATGGATGTATGTAATGGCAAGCATTTGCATAAAACGTCTCTCTTAGATAATGCGACCCCAAACCTTCAAATGGTCTAATCTCTACAGTAGGAAAGTTTAAGTTTTTTTCCTGGATTTTGAAGTATACAATCTCTCCTGTATGAGTGTTTGTACTCTGTCACAAAATCTTTTGACGTGTTTAGCACTTCACTGATTGCCCTTTTGGATAAACCATGTTGTGCGTTCAGTGATAACACATAACTAACAGCTGCATATTCATGTGAGTTCATGAGTGAATTGTCACTGTGCTGTACATTCCTGTTACCTTCCACCGAATATATTAATTTCATCTTCAATCTCTGAATGATTGTCAGCTGGGATGTCTGAATGTTTTCGTGATATTTGAAGGCGAAATGCATTCCAGCTTTTTGTGGAATATTTACAATGCCCAACTGAACACGAAACCAAAATATTTGGGTCACGTTTGTTTGCTACTAAATGTTCTATAACAATGTGTACATACAAAAATACAAAGGCTAAAAGCATGACATATTGTGTGAGGACAAACTAAATCAGTGTGAATATGTGCCGATACAGGGTAAGGGGTGGGCTGCGATTTAGGCGTTAAGACTTAAGTAGAAAGATAGTAACTAAGTAAGCCACTAACAACTACAGTTGCGTGATTTGTGGCAACAACCTTTTCATTTTGTGAAAGACATCTGTTGTGTTTTAATAGTTTGCATTTTGTAATATATTTAAAAGCTAGTATTGGTGGAAACAGCACTGTTAACACCACCCTTTATCCTGCTCTGTCCGTTAGTCAAGCCGCGCTAACGCTCGGCCTCGGCTCTGTGGCTGTCGATCCATTAATCATACAAATTGTGTTATCATCGTTAATCATTGCTTATTCCTGTATCAGTACGTCATTCCTTGGCATAGAGATGCAACTGGTATCACCAGCGTTAAGCACATTATTTAGCTAGACAAATTGCACCCACCAATCTGCAGGATTCTAATTAAGTTTCCTGACCAACTCACACGATGTCCGCAGAAGTTGGCGCCAAAGACCCACGTGAGAATGAAACGTTTCGCAGTATTGTGCTTCTAATGGTGATAGTTTGGTCAATTACCATTTCAGCGTGACATATTCAAGAAGAAGTCTTAATAACAAAAACAACCCTATATGTTCTGACAATTTTTTTTAATTTGATTGATAATCATGTTGGATTGCGATGGTCGTGTGGATATAAATGCCGATCAATATTACGATAAACGTATAAACGCCTGTAATTCAATACGTTTAGTTTACCCGAAATTCAACACCTGTGTCAATAACTATACACCTAGTTGTTTAAATATATATGACGGGCGTTTACAACTCAACGTTATAAACACCGTTTTTATAGTGTACATATATGCATACATACATACATACATACATACATACATACATACATACATACATACATACATACATACATACATACAAAACAACAAATGTCAGCTGGCTACCACAAAAAGTTTTAACTGTTTGGGCTCGCAGCTATTACCGGATATTGCGTTTTTAGGCGTCATGTGCTCCACAAAAAAGCATGACTGTCATAAGTTCACACTTTCTGTGCAAACATTTTAAAAATAACCGGTTCATTTTGAAAAGACTGGCGCAAGAGCTGCAAATTTATATTCGCGTGTGGAGCGCAACACTTGCCGTCGCCGTAGACAAAAGGGGACACATGTATCAAGGTGTGCCGTCCGACGAGCATTGACACTTGTATCGCGTCGACTTAGCGAACATTCCTGAAACGCTGCTAACAGTATGGACATTATTGAACTGTTAAGCAAAAGAGGGTAGACCACAGAGACTATGTATAACAATGTCAATGTTTGTTTTGTGGTAGTTATTGTTTTTATATGCGATCGGAGATTCTCATGAAAACAACATATCATGGTACTGTCACAATGTTATTCTTAAAGTGCGTTGTGAATTTTTCTTTTTTTATTCTTTTTATGTAATGTTTTTTATTTTACAATTACAGTTTCTTTTTGTGGGAAATAATTTTCTCGCTGTGTCTTGTTGGACATATGTAAATGATCTTTTTATACACTTGTGACCACAATCCAATCTGATATCCTTCTTTTGTACATGATGTTATATCACTTACCTACCTCCCTGGATCATCCATCGTTGTCATGATCCAAAGTGTAATTAAACTAGTAATGATGTTTCCTTTGTTTTTGTTTTATTATATTTACTTGGTCAACAAATTTTATGTCATTTCACTCAACTACTTACATAGTATATAATGTATGTCGGCTTAATTATGTTAATGTAACGAACCACATCGTCCATATTATGCAAACCTGTAAATCAAAAGGCTTTTGATGAATTGTTCCTATGATGTTTAGGGCGTATTCATAACAATAGTTTAAGTCACGTATTAGATGTAAATGATACTGAAATCAATTAATTACAAATTATACGTCGCTCGTCCTATTATGATTTTGATAAGTTTAGTGATTTCACTAAGAAAAACACAGATCGTTTTAGTTTTCTAAGCACAAACATATAATCCGTAAATTCAAAATTTAGTGAACTAGAAGCATTTGTAGAAGAATTAAATTATGTACGTTTTAAATTCAGAGTAATATGTTTACAAGAGTCATGGAGAGCGGAAGGCGGTGATTTTTCTCAATTTGTTCCAGTTCCAGCAATAAAGGAGGTTTAGTAATATATATTAATAATAAATATAAAGCAGAAGTAATCATGAACCTTAATACATATAAACATTGGGAAGGCTTGATAATTAAAGTAAATGGTGGCAACTTGTCAAAAACACTACATCTAACACTACAAACAACTAATGGGAACATATATAGACCACCAAGAACACATAATGAAGACATAAATGCCCTTATAAATTTTCATCAGTTGTAGCATCATTGGTAAAATATAATCATGACCTAATTATGGCAGGAGATTGTAATACTAATTTACTCAAAAACTGTTTTGATACCTTAACTTCACACAGCCTTTACCCCCAAATAACTCTACCCACCAGATTTACAAGATTAAACGGAACGCTTGATGGACAACTTTTTCTGCAAACTTCGTAAAGCTGTTTTAGAAAGTACGGCAGAGATATTAACTGAAAGATTTTCTGATCATCAGACATACTTCATAACTTTAGATATTACCCAAAAGAGAGAACCTCCACCCAAATATGTAAAGATACATATTTTAAGCAAACATGCAATGCAGAACGTTAGACATGAAATTAAATCAGATGAAATATATAATAAACTTAATAAAGCTCCAAATGCTAAACCAAATTTAAATTATGATATCATATGTAAAGAAATAATAAGGTCTAAAAATAAGCACATGCCAAGCAAATTAGTAAATTTTATAAATATAAACATAAAAAATCTACATGGATCGCTCAGGGTTTGCTCAAGTCGATCAGATACCGAGATAATCTCTATAAACAATTAAAATTAACCAATCCAAATTCACCAAATTATGAAACAATTAGCAATAACCTTAAAACGTATAATGGAATTCTAAAGTCAAACATTCGTGCAGCACAGTGCAAAATACAAAGTTATTTTAAATCATGTTTTAATCGGTACAAAAATTACATAAGAAATACATGGAAAACAATAAATGACTTTCTCTCTAAGAAAAAAACAAGAATAAACTTCCAACATTCTTTAAAAAAAAATGATGAAAAATTAACGGATAAACAAGCAATCGCTAATAAATTTAATGTTTTTTACAAACATTGCTCAGATTATTGCAAATGATATAATAAACTATGATGGTACTAAAAACTATAGTTATTATTTAAATAAAACTATAAATACTGTATTTAGATCTCATAACATTGATGAGGAAACTATACGGAAAACTATACAAAGTCTTCCAACAAAAAATATATTTGTGGAATTGATGGTATCTCTTCTAAATTATTAAAAAATAATTGAACCCGCAATAATTAAATCAATAACTATATTACTAAATCAAGTGTTAAACACTGGAAATTTTCCTGATGAACTCTAAATTGCAAAAGTAATTCAAATTGTTAAGAAAGGTGATCCTACATTATTCAAAAATTATAGGCCCATTTCTTTACTTCCAACGATTGCCAAAATAATAGAGAAAATAATCTTTACACAGTTATCATCATATTTTAATGACAGGAACCTACTTTTTGACAATCAGTTCGGCTTTAGACCCAGACATTCAACTGAATTTGCTGCATTAGAATTAATAGATAGAATTATAACGCAAATGGTTAAAAATGTTGTTCAAATTAACATATTTCTCGTTATTTCTAAAGCTTTTGACACTATTGACCACACCATTTTATTAAGCAAATTGAGACATTACGGCATTGATGATGCAGCTCTACTTCTGTTTAAAAGTTATTTAAATAATCATAAA